>WBMY01011378.1:0-81757 GCA_013397315.1 Donacobius atricapilla | reverse complement strand
CCGCCCGGGGCATTTCTGCAGCGCAGGGCAGGATGCTGCTGCTCTGTTCTGTACCCGCGCTCAGGTGCCGCGGCACAGAACGTTCGTGTCCCGCCCAGACGCTGCCGCACACCTTCGCTGCCGTTTCCCTCGGCTGGGGCTCTGCCCGTCAACCTCAGTGCTGTCTTTCCATCCAAGTCTGACCGACCTGATGTCCCGTTTCACAGGGAACAAACATTCCTGCCACAGTTCGTTCCCTCCGCACCGAGGAGGTGGCACAGAAAGCCGGCAGCCATGCGGACGCCCCCTGACACGATAAGGAGCAGGGAGGCTGCAGGGATTGCACAGCTGAGCGAAGCCTGCCTGACCCTTCGCACCACTCCCACTCCCCCAGGATGCTTGTGCTGCAACCAAGCCAATTCCAGTTACTTGCACTTAAAAAATGGCAGGATGCAGCCTATCACGCAATCCCCAGTCCTAATCAAATACACATTTTTTTTCTTGTAATCTTACCATGGACGTAGGCTTTCAATGGAAATTATTTACAGGGGCAATTCTATGAGAGTAACTGAGGGTGCCTGTTTCAAGCCTGGAAAGAGCTTGTACTTCAGTATGTCCATTTCCTTTCGGTGCTGTTTTTCAGCTAAGCACCCTGGCTTTTGGAAGTAATTTAATGCAGCCCCAAAAACATACAAAGGAAAAACATACACTCGTTGGAGTGAATAGGAATGCAGAGAGTGTTTTGCTCTCCCCTTTCCATGGCAATATCCTTATGGCCTTTCCAGAATGCACAGCTCTTTTTCCTTGGAGGGAAAATGAGCTGCTATCCACGTTGTGCTATTTCACACCCTTTCTCCAACAGATGGCACAGATCCTCACCTGTTTAGAAAGAGATGTTTGAAATAGTTCTACATCTTAAAAATAGAGCCAAGCTATCAAAGAGATTAATAATTCTAGGTCACACGTTGGTTTTTTTCAAACATTTATCCCTATTTTTCCTCATTATTGGTATTAGATGCTAACCCCTGCATAGTTCTTCTCAGTCTGTAAACAGGAAACTACTGTGGGTAAGCCTGACAGAAAGGATGGACAAGCTGGTTTGTAATTCCTGGGAATACTCGATCTGGTACAGGTGCTTGGATATGTTGATATGACTGCTCACTTGTACATGTGAATTCCTGTGGGCTTGACATTTTTTCTGAGTCTGAATTTTAGCTTGCTAACCACTTCTAGCTCCTTTCCCAAGGGAAAGTTGTCAAGAGTTTTCTCTCTTCAAAACATCTCTCTCCATTTCTCAGCACGGGTTAAGTAAATAGTGTTCCCTTTCCCATGACAACTGTCCCCAGGTGTTGTTTCCTATTACTTAACCAATGGAGAGAAGTGTCAGTCCCATGGACCAATAATAGACCTTTTTAGTGCAGCATGTTCTAAAAGAAACTGTTGAAATTGTAAATAAAGCCTTCTTTCTCTTCTGACAACTATATGGAGTCAATGTTTTGTGTCCTACTGTGACAAATTCCTATGTCATATAACCAGAGAAATAAAACATTATATGGGAATTTAGAGATAGCCAGATTTGAATCTAGGATTCAAACATGATTGAGGTTCAGAAATAGAAGCAAATGCTGCAACCTCATCCTCCTCCTGGTAAAGGACAGTGCTAAAATCTGAATCCTGGAGTTGAGATGTGTCTATTTTCTTGCTTCTGCTTTCTTTGAAGAGCATCATGGCTGTAAAAAGAAGGGGTTGAATAATGCTGTGCATGCACAGCTATAGCAACCTCCTGAGATTTTAATTCCATGAATTCCTACAAGTTTCTCTTCAAGAATGTACTTTTGTGTGATATATAGCTAGCGAACAGCTATATTGTTGCTGTCCAAGCCCAGAAACTTTCAGTTGATTTGAAGCCAAATGGGGATGGGATTCAACACTGAGGAGCAGTTAGAGGATCAGTAAATACTAAAATATCATTGATCTTTAGTAAAAGGAGAAGAGTGAGGTCTAAGGCTGGAATTAAAATGGACTTTTGCAGATCTGTTTGGACTGAACAAATCCTAAAGGAAGAAAAAAAGCATTTAGGACCTCATCTCTCTCAGCTGTAGCAGTGGAAAGCAATAATGCTGTGGAAAGCAATGCAGTCATGGTGTCATAACTGAGAAGACAACCAGCTCACAGGTCTTTATTATTTCTGTTCACCATTAAATAATACAATAATTATTTAGAATGTAGAAACTCTCATTTAATGTAATAATGAAAGAGCTTTCTCATTTCACTTCCTTGTCAATAGTATTAGGAGGAAACACATGTTGATTTTCTGCAAGTTTGAGCTTCTCCAAAACTGACACCTAATTTCCTCTAACCCATTCGGTCAGCAGGGGAGTTCCACACATCCATTGGCATGTGTTCCTCCCAGCAGAGGAATGAAACACATCATGTTTTTCACATTTAATTCAGGATTTTTGTTGCTCTTGTTGCCATGCAATTTGTGGGCCAAGCATAATCTCCTGGCAGGAGAAGACAGACAAACAAGATAAAGAGAAGCAATATACTTTGATTATAGCCCTTAAACTTTTTGATCTAAGCAACATCATGTGGTCCTATTGCCAGTGAAAACAAAACAAAACAAGTGCAAAAGCATAACACAATAAGTATTTCTGCCAAGAAAATAAAAAAGAAATTACATTGAATAATGTCCAATACTAATTGTCCTTTTAGCAGCAGCTTTCAGATTCAAAAGTGGGTAGAAACTACTGAATACTAAGAAACTCTTAACGAGATTTTACAGCATCAGAGAATCAGAGCTGAAATCAGACTTGCTAACTTCGAGTTGCCACAGCCATGCAATAGGCAGAACACAACTTCAGGATCCGAGTCCTTCTTGGTAAGAATACTAAATCTTTTCATCAGATTCCCAGCCTTCACATCCAACTACTGCTGTAAGCTGGTTTGGGCACTGTAATAATTTGAAGGTTCTAAAAACTCCCGGGTGTCATATACGACTTACCAAGAAATCATTATTGATGGAAGACAGTCATTACCGTCTCTTCTCCCCAACTTTTATTGTATTAATCTTTAGTCATGACTGAATAGAGAATGGAGAATGATTTAGTGAAAGAGCAGTGACTAAGGACCATGAGGAGACCCAGGTGTCTCCCTGGACAACATGCCCAGTGGGAGAATCTTACCCTCTGATGTCAAACAGTTCAGCCTCAGTTAAAAAAAAGTGCATGCTAAGTATGAGACTTGGACATTATTCTTCACCCTGAAGAGCAACAGAGGAGTAGTTTTACCACAAATGTATGGGAACCAATGGGAACCAAAAGTTTTCCTGAGGTTTTCATAGTTCTTTGAACTAACCCACTTGGAAAAAGACATATTTAAAATATGTTTCGTGTTTTCATCTATTTAGAATACAAGGTGAAAGAGAACTCCTCTGTACATTTCATTGTAGTGGTTCATGTACAATAGCAGCACTGGTTGTATTAAGAAGAAAAATCTTGTTATTTATATAGTCCTTGAATTTTGTGCTGATTCTGCCTTTTAGTGTTCCTGAAGAGTCCCAGTTGAGAGTGACATGCAGAAAGACAAGGGCAGTAGTTCCTAGAATGTGACACAGATAAAGCAACAATGGATCTAAATAATGTCAGACATGAGTATATAGGTTAAAAAAACAAACCATGGTTTATTTAAATGTGTAAAGTACTAGGGAGGGAAGATTACATTATACTGTGGCAATACAGACAGCACATACCACAACAAGCTCATCCGTCATAATGAATTCAGGCTACTCTTTCCAGACTCTTAATCCACTCAGTCACACAGATCTTTGGGAGAGGCTCATCAGCAATTTCTCCAGGGCACTGCACACTACAGATTAATTTCAGACAGAATTTACTGTCCTGTTTCTGCATGTTAGACTCAGGAGCACAGCACTGTCCTCCCACCAGGGGAGACAGACAAAATATGGCAAAACTTCTCATGCACTAAGACCCTCTGTCATGGGTTAAGTAAAAGTAGCCTGATGAAATATCTGATCCTAGGACAAATTACCAGGCTGTCTGCCTTAACCTTATCCCAGATGTGTCTTATCACTGGGATGAGAAGCCTAAAGTAGCAGAGACTGAGAGAGATATTATATTATAAAATGCCATTTCCAGACTCAGATTTTTATTTCATGTTCTTCTCAATCCAGTCTTTGAAGGGAAGAGCTTTGGTATAGCCACTGTAGAGTTCTAGGCTGCAAGTTTTATCATAACCCCAGCTCACTAATCCCATCAGGTGCCACCTTAGCTCAGGAGATGCTTTTCCTGGCAAAGTTATGGCAGCAATCCCACCAGTCTCGGCAGGGCAGATATTAGAAAAGGCTGTGGGGTCTTGTTTGGCACAGAACATACTGTCAGTGATGCTGACTTGTATCCCATTATCCTCATACTGTTGCTCACACAACAGTGAATCCACCATCTGAACCACTCCCATGCGGATTGTGTCATTCTTGTATCCCGGATCTTTAATGTCAGCCAATACCTTCCAGCCAGTAACCATTATCTTTAAATCCTCTGTGGATGAAGTCAGGTCATGAGAAGATGACAAGCAAATGGGTTGAACACGACTGCTGATTCTGGCTTTGTCCAAGAGTTTTATGACAGCTATATCAGAATCAAGTAATATAGGGTCATAATTGGGATGCACTATGATGGCAGAAATCTGGAGAGGAAACAGAGTTGGAAGAATTGCAGGGTTAACAACAATGGCAGGTCAGCAGCACTCTTTCCATACTACTAAAATACATTTTAGTTTATCTTGCATACTTCTCCTCTACCCTCACTTAAGGTTTTCTTTCACTCAAATGAGAAACATGCACAGACCGAGCATCTTCTGACCTTTTTTCTTTTCTTTTCTTTTTCTTTTTTCTTTTTTTCTCTTTTCTTTTTTCTTTTATTTTTCCTTTTTTCTCTGCTTGGATTTCAGTAAAGCTTTTATTGCATGAAACGCTTCTTACGCAAAAGCAGTCAAGGACATTTTTTTAAAAAATGGGGAGTTAATATGCAGTTCAAGTTTTTCTTCTGCGTACTGAAAAGGTTTAACCTGCCATGACACCTTCAGCCTGTGGAATTTGGATGGGATGGGGCTTTGAACTAAAATGTTACCTTCTTATTGAAATCACCTGACTTCCCACCAAAAAAGACTACTAGCAATACATTACATAATACTGCTTGTTTCCTTAATGAAATGCTACAAGAATAGATAGGATTCCTATAAGGAAATGCTGTAAAAAAAGGTAACGTATTTTCTTACAGGAAAAGAAAGAAAAAGATGGGATTAGAAAAAGAAACTAAAAAGGTGTGAGGAGGGAAAGAATCAAGTTAATAATGATATTTTGGATAAAATCTATTAATTAACTGAGACACACACCCCACACTTCCCCCAAAAAAGAGACACACATACCCAACATTACTGTATTTCACATTTTGACTTCAGCCTTTCTAGTTCTGCTTGAAAAAAGCAAATGACTCTGATGAGCCCAGGGTGCTATTTTTGGAGCTGGAGTCAGGCATAAACTTCTTTTCAGTTTAGAGCTGTTCGGCCTTGGGGCTGAGAAGTGAAATGTGCTCATGGCATCAAACCAGGATTTAGAGCACAAGTGTTTCCCTCATAAATTATGTGAAACAATTTTGACAGTAGCTGGCATCTCTTCTACTTTTTTACTGGCAATATCACTCAAGACATTATGGCCCACAGAACCTGAGCTATTTTCTTTATTAGGGGTGAATATATGAGTTGGATGGCTTCGAGGAATTCAATGAACTACAGCATGTGCCCTTCTTATGCCATGGCACTTGAGTCTCTACTCATGCATTTCAAAGAACAACACGTAAGAGAGTGCATTGCCCAAAGGGTGACCCTTTCCCCCCATACAAGACAGATGTGATCAGCATCTACCTGTGCTCATCATTTTTCACTCCTGTCGGGCTTACTCACCCTCAGGTTCTGGATGGTCTTTTCATCCCTGTCATCGTCTCTGTAGAATTTTCCCAGAACCACCTTGAGCTCGGCTGTCTTGAGCACGACGGTCTTGCCCAGGTCAGTGACGCAGTGAGCGGCCACCACCACGGTGCGCTCGTTCACCAGGGCCCCGCTGCAGATCAGGATCCAGGCCCCTCTCCGAAGGCTGCTCTCCTTCACCCCGCTGGCCGTGCGATAGATGGCTGCTTGCCACGGCCACCTCGTAGAGGTCACTGCCTTCTTAAGGGTGATGTTTTCTGCCTTTCCACAGACTGAGGAAACATGAAGCAAAAAGTAGGTAACACTTTCTCCCCAGAAGAATCTGAGCATTACTCTTGAGTCCTTCTTAGAATGTGCCAAAAGAAACTAAACTGCATTCATGAATATGAAGGACAGTTGTCTAATTAGCCTTTGTCTCTAACCTGCAGAAATTATAGGAGTATTTGATATAGCTTTCAAAAAATATAGTCAAGTTTTCCATTATTATCTGAATTCTTGGGTAAAGTAGGAATGTGGATTTAGCACTTGAGCAGGTGAATTTTCACAACAATCTTATTGAGTTGCACTATAATGAGATGACTGCAGAAACAGAAAGAACACCCCTGATTCTTGTTCATCATAAAGCCATCAGTGCACTAAAATTCACCCCAGGCAGCCACAGTGTATTTTTGAGGCCTCTCCTGGCACGAACCTTTGAACAGGTCAATTCATGCCTATAAGAACAGACCTGCCCTGTGACAAGAATGTTGAAGCAAATGCATCTAAATCAACAGCCATCCCGGGGAAAAGAAAAAGCTCTGCCTTGTTCTAGGAATATGTTATTATACACACTTGGATCTGGGGTAAAATCCCCTATATCATGAAAGGTTTACTCCAGTTGAACGAGTTACATTGCATGGTTGCATTTTTTAGTCTCCCTTAGGAGATTTTTTCTGCCTGGTATGTAGTGTGTACATGTTCATAGTGAATGCGATACTTTTCAAAATACATGATATGATCTCAAAGTAAAACCACAAACAAGAAAATTTAAAGTTTTTTGTTGTTCAGCTGTAGTTTTCACAGTTTGCTTGATGTCAGTAGTGGGGTTTACCAAATCTTGAGACTTTCTTACCCTAACTTATTCTGTGCACTAGCTCTGGCTTAGATTTTATCTAGAATTACAGTTTGCAATATGAACCCTTCCTTAGCATGGTTTATTAAAAGAAGAGGCTCTTTAAAATTGCAGACTCTCCCTTCTATTGCTTAAACTTGAATGGTTTTGTCAGCTGTGCCAAAGTACACAAATGAAAGAAAAATCCCATTTGTAGTAAATAATACAGAAAAACATGAAGTGGTAGTAGGAAAGCTATTTCAAATCAGGAGAAAGACTCACTAAACCTTTTGCTTAATAAAAGAGTAGAAAAATTAATGGCAAATTACAGTGCTGAAAGCCTGATCATTTTACCATCAACTGAACAAGTTCTACTGGTGGATAAAAAGACACATATATCCTTCAAGCTTTATTGGTCCTTTCTCCCAGCTGGAAGTATAGGCAGCCTACACTGCTGTGACTCCCTAAATATCTGAGATGAATACACATCTTGTTCCCTCATTCACCCAAGAGATATGCACATTTTTTTTCCGTTGGAGACTCACTTGGAATACACACAGGGGCTCTCCCACTCCATTTCCCTGTCTTCAGGCAAGTCCTCCTGCTGCTGCCCAGGCGGCGGTAGAAAGGAGAAACGCACTCGTACTGGAGCTGAGTGTGCAAGTGCTGGTACCCTGGGGGCAGTTCTCCAAATGGCAGTGCTGGCTTCTTGGTTGGATAGATTTGAAGCTTTTGCTTGCTGAATGCAGAAGAGTAAAGCTGATGCAAAGGTGTTTCTCTGTTTCAAGGCACAAAGAACACAATAATTATAATATTATAAAAGCAGTCATTACAGTAACATTTTTCATGAAAGAATAAGGAAAAAATATAATTCCATCATAGTTAAGCAATACTCCCATTTACATCCCAGCTATTTTATTTACATATATCTGCACACATATATAATTACACATATGTTTATACATATCCTATTTGTGTCTCTTTTTTCATTTTACAGTTTCTGAATTGAAATCGGTTGCCTCTGAATGTGGAAGTTTTTTCCACTCACAAAAAGACTGAGAAACCATACACCTGAATTTG
This sequence comes from Donacobius atricapilla, assembly GCA_013397315.1. Classification (NCBI taxonomy): domain Eukaryota; kingdom Metazoa; phylum Chordata; class Aves; order Passeriformes; family Mimidae; genus Donacobius; species Donacobius atricapilla. The sequence continues at coordinate 73,605 of WBMY01011378.1, read as the reverse complement.
GCATTGTCATAATTAATTCTCAGTAGAGGGGAGCTAGGCACATCTCTTCTCTAGCGTATATTTTAATAGACAGTATTAGGAATTGATTCAGATTAAATTATGTTGCTAAAGTTGCTTGATTTAGCAGTTAACAGATAATTGCCTCACCACAGAGATTTCATAATTTCATAATCGCTAAGCTTCCACTTAGAAATTGTACTGACTAGCTGAAACAGGGCACATAATTAAGAAATAAATATATACACCAGCATAGGTATGGACCATAAGCTTGACTACAGTTATACTTAAATTTTTACCATTTAGGATGTGTCTCGTGCTTTAATGCTTAAAAGCTCATATCTAAAAAAATATCCCTTTTTATGCCTGAAAAATTCAGCAGGAAATTAATTTCCCCTTGAGATTTCTGATACTGCCTACATTCAGAAAAGACTTGTTTTTTTCTCTCATAATGATTTCATTTTTTATCCCAGAGAGACACAGACACCTCCATCATATCCAATCTGTGAGGCGATATGTAACAGGAAAGTAAAGTTACAAAGAATAAGAGCAATAGCAAGTCTCTTATATTTTGGAAGAAGGATGAGAGCTGCTGTGGTCATACTTAGTCTGCCAGGGTACCATTCCAAACTCAGAGCTGCCTTGCAATATTGCATAATCTAGACTTTACCTCACTATTGACCTATTAAACGGAGATTCTACTTCAAGGGATTAAAAACAGTCCACAAACATGAGATGCCATCATCTCATGGCATCTTATGGATGGGAGGGCATGTATGTTCTCTCAATACAGCTGGTGTTCATATCTGAAACATAAAAGACCTGTATTCAAAAGTTAATAGAGAAGTTTAAGCAAGAAAAATCCCCTAATGGCTACTAAAGCCTCATGTCAGCTTCTCAGCTTCTCTCTACAATGATACATCACAGACCTGGAGAGTGGCTGAGTGATTGGAAGTATATGCTTGCCTTGTTCCTCAAACCTTCTCTAGGCATCAGCTACTGGCTATTGCCAGAGAAAGGATATGGCTTGAGCTGGACATTTATTCTGACCTGATATGACTGTTCTTAAAACCAAAGATGAGGACAGTTCTTGCACTGAATCTAAAATTAAATGAGTCATGTACTTCAAAAATAACCCTGAAATGAGAAATTACTTCTTGGACGAAAATGAACCTGAACATTGCAACATAACTAATTCAGATTTGGTTTATTTCAAGAAATCATCAGAAGGGTAAGCCCAGGAAGGGTCTAATCTTTCATTCCTTCCTCCCCTCCTACTCTACTTCCTCCTTTCCCTCATGCCGAGCCTATATAAATTGTGCTATATTGCTTTGGATGGTGAAACTTACTGGTAGCAGATTGCATTGCCATACCCTCTTCTCTCCTTGTGCTCCCCCTGCGCACTAAGATGGCACATGTTCATATTTTAACACACATTATTAGCCCCAAGGAACTGTTCTTAGACTGTTCTCATAGTCTGTCACAAGCTTACAAGCAGAATTCCAGCATCATCCTGTAGTTTGTCCATCTCTATCTGTGCATTTCTTCCTGGCTGCCTTCAGCAACTGGCAACCAGTGCTTAATCAGACCTCCCCTCCCAGCGGCTCTCATTGCTCACTTATCAGTGGATTTGTAGGAATTGCTGCTCAGGCAGGCTAAACACATGGAGTGAAAAGGAGAGGAGGGGAAAAGCAATCACATTTTTTCTTTAAACTGTAGTTGAGATATTACATTCTCACCTTGACTGAACCTGCATTGGAAGCACTTTCTGTCTCACCAGGTCAGAGATCTTTGGCTCTCTGCAGGCTAGAAAAAATATAATGTTGCACAGTACTTTTTCACATTCACAGCTCAAGTGCTATGGTTCATACAAATTTCCAACCTTTCCTCTCACTAACTATAGTGGACTGGATTAAGAAAAGAGGCAGTTAAGTTACGTGCGTTAAAATAAAAATAGATCCTGAAACATAAAGCTTTGGAAAAACACTTCTTCACAATTCACCAGATCTATCACATTTCAGCAGTGGAAGCTACTGAACTGCTCTGCACTGGTATGGAGGAAGACTTTCCATCACTCAATGTGTCTGAATGCCATACTTGCACCACTGCAAACTTTTCCAGTAATGGAATTATATATATGAAAATACTTAATTCCCATCTGTGTAGCCCCACACAGCTAATCCCAGTGACTTGGCAACCAGAGAAAGGCTGCAGGATATTATGGACTTCTAAGAGTCTGTTTGTGCACTTATGGAAGGAATTGGATGCTCTGATTCAAGGGAACACTTCAGATTTACCTGAATATGCATAAAATAAGAGAAAGGAGATCTAAGATTTCTAGTTTTGCATATTCAGTTTTACTTACTTTAAGATTAGGATAAAATATTCAAGGTCAAATAACTCTGCCAGGGTCTCCTTCCTGCTGCCCTGAGTGGCAGAAAAGGAATCTTGCAGGATGGATTTTATCTGCATGCCTGAGCACTTGTTCTCTGTGTAATTTAACAATATCTAGTTCTTTGTGATTGAAATATATGTTTACCATTATGTCAGTATCACAGTAAGCATCAGTAAAAATGCTTTCCACAGGTGATTTTATGCTTCTGAGAGAGATTTTTTTCATCTAAAACAACAGGATAAAGCAAATTCCTCAGGGGACGGACATATTTCCTTATATTATCATCATTTCAGTTTAAAAAAAATCCATATATCAAGAAATTGCTTTCATAAAATGAATTTAGCTGTTCCCCAGCCCAAATTCATTCATTCATTCATTCACTCAGGATTTCATACACACTTAGTAGAATAGCTCCAGGTCAAGAGCATAGAATTTAAAGGTGTGATTCAGTGTTTTGATGAATACATATAGTTTAATCATATCTTCCAGGCTGCAATGTACAGGCTCTGCCTTTTGCGTTTATGACTGATCCCATTGTTTTAAAAGGATTGTGAAAGGCCATTTATTCCCTATGACAGCAGCTGATTGTTGTCAGTCATATGAGAAAATTATTTCATTCTATTTCAATTCCCTCCTGATCTTCTTTGATTTTGATCGTATGTAGGTTCAGTCCTAGAATGAGGATAATTAGGGAACAATCCTTTTCCTGTTTAAAGATGGAATCTTCTGGAATCATTGGTATCTTCTCTGTCTGAGTATAGCAGCCAGCAGAGCTGGCAAACTACAAAACTCAGTATCAGGTATCAGCCAGACAGCTTATTATTAGCAAATATGATTGTTTGTCGAGTGCAAATGATATTAAACACAATCCAGTAAAACCACAGCAGTTTGTGTGAGTTGTGGTAAAAAAGTTTGTAAACTACCTTTTATGCAGATTGGTTGCTTCCCTGACCATTCTCCATCGTCTTGGCAGGTTCTTTGTTCATTGCCACTAAGAACATATGAGTTGTTACAAAAGAAGGCAATGACTGTGCCAATTTTTGCATAGCGTCCATTCAAGAGCCCAGTGTCTTCCACTACTCTTCTGTAGCCATTGAGTGGGCCACCAGGATCTGTGCAGTTTTTTTCTTCTAGAACTAATGATAAAAAAAGAAAAGTAACCATTCAATCAAGAGAAAAAAGATGGTAACCATTTTATCAGGTTCACTACATTATTTTCACCCATCACATTGTTTGGCATTTCATTCAGGTGTTAATAAACAATCTACACTTTATTAAAGACACTTTTGCAAGACCCACCTGGGATCCTTGTCTTTGAAAATGTCAAATATTGAAGAAGAAATTATAATACAGAGATATCTGTTTATAATACACACTTTAGTCTCACTGAAAGCACAAGATTCTCAAATTAGTAAAAATTCTCAAATTTTCAAAAACTTAAGAAGTAGCTGATAATCCTGAAAAAGAACCTTGACTTTCCATGATGTTAATGTCCTATTAATATTAACAAGGCTTCTTCAATAGCATAAAAGGCTGCACTTAAACTATTTGCAGGAAACAGGCCCTTGGCATTCTTTTCCTTTTTCTGTCTTTTCATCACTTCACTGCACTTGGATAATAAAACTAGACTACTTAATTTTACTTTTATGTTTGGTTGCATTTTGTTTCCTTAGCACTGAGAGAGATATCTCAATAATCCACGGAAATACAGGAATTGAAAGAGAACACATGTACACATTTACTGACAGTAAAAGTTTAATATGAAAAGCTTACTCATGCTATATTCTGCCTATAAAACCTCTGTTAGTTCCTCCTTCCCAGGATTTTCATCTTCTTTTTAATTCTTGTTGTGTTTTTGTTTTTTGGGTTTTTTTTTTCCTCAATAAACTTAGATTTTTGGCCTAAATCTACAGGACAACATTCACTATGTGATGCTAGAGGATGATTTTTCCTTTATGTTTAACTCCTCTGCTCCTTCTATTTAGCAGCTGACAAGGTACTTTTTTTCTCTTTGGATTTCACCACAGTTTTCTTGTCAGGACAACAGTAACATGTGATTCTGTTTCATTTGTCTGCCTCTGTCTCTGCATGATAACCATCTAATTCAGACAGCTGGTGTTGGTGCTGCTCACAGAGGGCTCAGAGGACTGGGACATATCAATTGACCCAAAATTACCTCTTCATATCATTGCTTCAGACTCAGCTGCCTGCTGAGCCTCAGTTCACAAAAGCACCAACATATAAAAAAGCACTCAGACATTTAAATAAATTGCTGAGAAATCAGCGCAGTTACAGTGCAAAGGTATGGCCCTGTCCTGTCACAGTCATACCTTGTGCCACCAGACAAAGCTCAGCTGAGCAGTGTGTGGACACAAAGCCAGCCGTAAGAACGCCACTTCAGTGAAGAGCATGTGCTTTCAACAGCGAGTGTAGCATTCAAGCTAAGTATCTATTTCAGTGTTCTCTTTACAAGCACTGGGTTTTAGCATGTGCTGAAGGCTCTATATGTACTTAAATACTTTTCTAAGAGTTATATTCAGTAAACAAGGATTTCTGATCTTCCTCTCTGTGAGGAGAGAAAGGGAAAAGCAGAGCCCTGTCTCCTTTTCATTGGGCTCTGTTTTCCTTCTGTATACCTCACAGGCTCTCTCACTTGAGAACCATTAGTGACTGATAACTTGATAGCAGCTAAAGACTACAGAGAATTCTCCACAGAATAATGCTCTATTTGCAAGTTGCCTTCTGCACCGACGGCTGGCCTGGAGGCATCATCTGAATCAGCAGAGTACGTTTCCAAATGTAGCAAAAGCTTGACCGCCTAAGTCACTTAAGGCCTTCTTTTATTTCAGTACTTTAACAGTAATGGTCTTCTTCCTTAGGCTCAGGATTTTGACCTTTTTGATTTATTAAAAACAAAGAGAAAACATCTGGGAAGGAGAAACCTAGCACTTCAGTGACTGCCAAGTCTAGAGACAGCTCTTTCTATAGATCTTTAGCCAGGGCCATCGTGCAGCAGAGACTTGGCATGATTCTGACATTACATTTACTGCAACTGGAGCCTTCTCTCTCAACAGAAGAATACTTATTGCTAGCTCTTTCAAATGAACTTATATACAGCTGTTTTACAACACTCCCCCAAAATTTTACATTATTTGACATAACAACACACTTTTAAAATACTTTATCAATTGAACCAAATTTTTTCTGGAATATGGAAATGAAATTGTGCAATGCAAGTCAACTAAAGGAAATTTAAAGTCTCTTTGGATGACAAGAAGGAATTTTACAGCTGAATCAATGTGAATGGTAGCCATGCCATCCTGCACAATCAGAATGAATGGAAGTTTCTTCTTTATCAATTTTTGTCTAGGATGGGAATTGAAATATGAGTCTAGTGTTCACACAGTAAGCTCCTATTCACCTCCACAGAGTGCACCAGGCTTCTGCAGAGAAGGTGTCAGACACAGGGAAGTAGTTATTCATTGTTGCACTAAGTCCCTTACTTGGCTTTGGTCCTAGACATTTTCTCTCTATGTGTAAGAAGGATACATGCCTAAAGACTTTGAGGTTATTAGTTTTCAGTAAAGTGATGTTTCAGTCTGACCTTTCTATAAAAAAGTCTTGCAGGCTGGGGCTCCAGCAGAGTAAAATAAGAATTCCTACTGCTTCTTAAAGACAGGAAAAGGACATGTTATGTCACAGACCTACCAAATTTCAAGTGAGATTTAGATAGTCTAGTTTCATGGGAATACATTCGCCAAAATATTTGATAAAAATTAAAACTTAAAGTGACCTTACCACATTCAGGATGATGTGTTGACCAAATCCCATCCAGCTGACAGTAGGCAACACGGCTGCCTTTTAAGCTGTAACCTGCGTTGCACTTGAAGTAAACCTGGGCCCCGTATTTAAAGTCATCTCCTTCCACAATACCATGAGCAGGAGCACCTGGAGTCCTACACATCACCACTGACAGTTCAGATATTTCAAAAAAATCCACTTTATTACAAAAACAGGACTGTGTTAGGATGATTCTTTACTTAGAACATAGAAAAACCAATAACAGTGGACACAGGAGTCAAAATTAAAAGATCAGTGTATGCTGATCTTTAGAAAGTTGTTTAGATGTTAGCTCTACACACACTTACATCCCACTTTTCAAAACCTATCTAGATCCATTAGGTTCAATAGGATTACTCTGAATTATCACATGATCATGTGCATAAGTGTTTGAATCATTAGGGCTCATTTGCTCAGAATATTAGTACTCGAAATACTTTCCATCTTAACAAGGGTTGTGAATGAACTACCATGCTTGGTCAAGAAAAGATCTAGATCCTTAAAAACCCTATACTGAATTTCTTTCAAACGCCTCATTACATTTTATATAGATTTTCAGATAACATCTCAGAAATTATAAAGCATCATTATTTGTGTAAATCAAACATTAACATAATTACATTAAAAAGGAAACTTGATATTTACTAAACAGGGATAATTACCATTTTCACAGGATTTGTGCTATTGGGAAAATACAGATTATATTCTATATAACTACTGCAAGTAGTAAATATTAAATTAAGCATCAAAAGTAGGATTTTTCTGACAGAATCAAGCCAACCATGTTAAGGTCCACCCAGCACAGAAACCTGTCCAACTGTGGTAAACAGTAGATGTGAAGGAAGGACTATAAAAACAGAACAAGCATGTAGAATACTTTCCTGGCATAATCTGTCAGCATTCAAAAGTCTGAAGATCAAGAACTACCTGAACTACAACGGTATTGTTCGTATAACATACCCTGCTGATATTTTTTTAACATTTATTTGTCTTAGTATCTTCTAATTTCAACCTCATACTTGGTGTCCACAGTATCCTGTGGCAATGAGTTCTACAGACTAAGTGCAAAAAGTGCACTGCCTTCTTTAGTTTTGTTTCTAGTCTGCCACCTGATAATTTTATTTGATGCTGCACTTTCTTTGTTATGAGAGGCAGAGAATGTCCATGCCTTAACCTTCTCCAAGTCACTTTTTACACTTTTTAAGGCCAGTTTCCTGTATGTAGAAATTAGATTTTTTATTTCTGCAAGTAATGTAGGAAATGCATGGTTTATTATCTACACAGTGACCCACCTCTTTGTGTCTGGCTTTGCCTGGGCTATTCATTGAGAAACACTGCATGGGAGAGGATTCGGTGCAAGACATAGATCTGCATATGGGTTTTACCTGTCACCTCTTGGTAGTCTGCTGACAATAGATAGATCAATGCTAAAGACATCATCCCTATGCTTTATGCTTTTAGAATTTGACTCTTCTGTTTTGTCTCATAGAAAGTTGCTTGCTAACCTGTAGCCAAATTTTGATGCTTAAAACTTTCAGAGGAAAACTTTTCTAAGGCCTCTGCCCTGTAATCCTTACACAGAGCACACATAAATGCATCCATTTTTATGGATTGTGGACCATGCAATGATTAACATAAAGAAGACATCAAACAACTAGTTGAAAGAATCATTTGTGCACTAGTGACCAAAGGTCTTGGCAAGGAAAATTGTCTAACAATTAAGCATTAGAGAGAGGCATGAACTATAATGCTCCTAAATCAAATCGCATCCAGTTAGGGGAGGTCAACATTTCCTCTTGGCTCCAAGTATTCTTCATCAATGTCATCATTAGCAAAAGAATAATGATAAATTTTTTTGAAAATTAATTCCTAGCCCTTGATGTTTCTCATGTGAAATACAGACACACAGACACACGTATATATACATATATAGGTGGATATGTGCATACATAAGCACATAGGTAAATGAAACATAAATAATGGGAACATAGAATTTCTAGGTGTTTAAATTCTTGGAACACTCATCTTCGCACTCCTGATCTGTGTATTCCGAGTCATTCCCTCCATATCTTTCTCTGAGCAGCAATCCATTTCCCTACATTTATATGTCTCTCTTTCAATGTAAAGTCACACTCAGCTTGTCAAATGAGAAAACTCGATGAACCACCTGTGTTCATCAGACTTCTACTTTTTGTCATAAATACAGGTCTTCTGTTTTGCTTATGGTCCAGTTCAGCTCTGCAGAATAAATATTTTGGTGCTTTTGTGTTCTAGGTCCATTCTGGAAAAACGTCACCAAGCTACACTTGCTTACTAACTGTAAGTATCTGCTCTTGTTCAGTCCTTAAGTGCTTAAGAGATTTAGTTTCTCATGCTTTTGATTTGTTTGTTGCCAGACTTTCTTTAGATTCTCTGTGCCCCTTTGAGCCAGCCAGAACAACTCTGGTATTATTTATGATGTAAATTCAGTATTTCATACACAGATTCTTTTAGTACTGAACAGTGGTCTAGAGAGAGGACATGGAGGCAGAAGGTCATGAGATCTAATCACAGCTAAAAAAAAATGTGGTCATAGGTAGGTTGCTTCATCTGCTGTATGTGACAAATGAGAGCACCCCTTTAATCACAGGGATGTTACATGCATTAGCTCATACCCACTTGTGTCACAGAGCCACTTGTGTCACTGTAGTGTTTCTCTGATGGCAAAACACCTTAGCATTATTAATAGATGTGCCCCTTTTGTTACCCATGCCTTTAGCTACTGGTTGTCTGTTTCTTGTAACACAGCGATGAATTTGCCACTGGAGACAGAGCCACTCCAATAATTTTTTTCTGTGGATCATTTCATAAGCTCATTCTTTCTCTCTACAAATTAAATGTGGTTTTGAATCTTAAGATATTCCCTACATTTCAGTCCCACAGCTGAGCTCTCTGCTTTCAGTGATATTATCTAGTCTGAAAGTCTCATACAGTTACTACAGTATCTGCTTCTACTGCTTTGGTTTGAGCTCTATGGTTTTCTTCTTCAGTTTGACTTGCCTTTTATCCTTTTTACCTAATGTTTTTCAGGGAGCTCTTTTGCACTTTTTCCCTTTACTTGTGAACACTTCAGGCAATGGAGTTTTAAAGAGTTATTATGAAGGGAATCCTAGCCCCCATGTGTTTCATCCAAGTCTATCTTATTTTTTTGTGGATAGCTTCCCATCAAGAGTGAATTTGACTGGTTCTTACATCTTTCAGAATGGGCAGAGTATTCCATTGAAATTTCAGATAGCCTTCTTTGGTTGAGACATTTTATTGAAGTCTTTCAACATTCTCTCCTGGTGTACAACTAAATCCAACTCTCCAACAGACATTTCTCAGAAGTCAAAAAGAAAGGAAAAGAACATTTTGTAAATGTCATTCATACCTAGCTCTGCCCTCTGGATACACATTAGTCATAAAATCCAACCACGTGATCTGACCCACTTCTCTTCAGTTTCTAAGCTTTCTAAGGTATTTGATAGGATTTCAGATTCCCTTGCTTTCCTTGGAAAGCTGGACATGTGTCAAGGGATCCACCTCTGCACGTTCCTCTTGGACCAAACCCACCAGGAACCCAGAATATGGACTAGGTATCTACAGAATTCTACTATGAGGTGGTAATGGACAGCCAAATATGAAAAGCATTCATCCAAGTTCTGTCAAAAGATATCTGAGCAGCCCAGAGACTCCATGAGGGTCAGGCTGATCCCATTCTTCCTGCCAGAATGTCATCAGATCCACAAAGATCTTGGTGAATTTATATCTAAAAAGGTGAAACTAATGTTAGGGAAAAATAATGCTGAGAGTGATTAAGAGCTAAGAATGACCACCCTGCTCATGCAAAAGTTAGAAATTATAATGACTGAAAAGGTAAAAAGAGAAAGGATAAATTAAAATGTTCAAATGAGGACAAAGAAGTATATTCAAGCAGGATAAAATTAGGAACAGGATAATTCTTACGCAAAAAAAAATTTACAAAAGTCTTCTTGGCAAATTTTGGAAAGGCACAGTAGGATGTAATTAGAAATTATCTGAGTCTCATCACTTGAAAACAAACACCAGCTAAAAAAAAATAGAACAGACATTGTAGGGAACAGAGCAACACTGCAAACACATCATAAGCAGAGAGGCTTTTTTTGTTTTAATTTTTTCCTTATTTTGCTAGACAGTGTTTTTCCTGGGAAGTTCCACAATTAGTCTATACAGGCATGTAGGTAACAGTTGCTACTTTAGGGTTTGAGGTGAATTTTGGCTTGATACTGCTCTGTGCAGTTCATAAGAGAGCAGAGTAGGAAGGTATATGAGAGGGTGGTTACAGGCTCCTTTGGCAGAAATGCTCAGTTGTGACAGCCCAGCTGTTGGATAGTAAAAAACACAGCTGCCTCAAGTGCTTATATCACAAACTCACACATTCCTGATAAAACTTATTATACTTCTTGCCTCTTACTTTGGTGTCTTGGGAAAAAGAAAACAATTTCTGTCCCAAATGAAACATTAAAATGGCTTCGCATTTCATGGATAACTTTCCTTAATCTGAGAAAAACTTGACTAGAGAAACAGTAAGTTCCTGAATTTTTAAGTAAAATATTCTATTATTAATTATAACAGTACAAATTCCTTTCCGTTTTAAATTATATGTAAGAGATATTCCTCAGATCAGAATTATCTGCCATTTAGAAATAGTCTTTGAGCTCATTTTATCACCAGTGAAATAAATTAGATGATCTCCTGAGCTACACTTTTGTCTCACCAGGATCTTTCAAATCCTGCCTGATGGAATTATTATTTGCTTTTGTCCCAGAGTCTCTTCATTAAATGAACACTATTTTTTTCTGCTGTCTTCCTCACACCCACTTTGTTAAATAATATATACCCCCTCATACATATAATTTATTATCTCTATATTCTGCACAACCTTTTAATAATATATTGCATGCCTGAAATAAATCTCATTTCTCATTGCTGGTACTAATAAAAGGTTTATATTTCCCTCTTTGTCCTGCCCTGAAATTAGATGCAAGGGCTTGCATGGAATTTTGTTCTTAATTTGCTTACAAATTTTTAAATATTGCTACTTGCATATTCCCAAGTCAGAGTTTGGCTTTCAGGCTGACCCATGCTAATGTACATAGCACGTTTTGCCTAAGTAGTATAGCTCTGAACATTTTTTTTATAGAATCATTATATGGTTTGGGTTTGAAGGGATCTTAAAGGTCATCGAGTTCCAACCTCCCTTTAGACCAAGTTGCTCAGAACCCCATCCAGTCTGGCCTTGAACACTTCCAAGGATGGGGCATCCACAGCTTCTGTGGTCAATCTGTGCCAGTCCCTCACCACCCTCACAGTAAAGATTTCCTTCTTGATATCTAACCTAAATCTACCTTCCTTCTTCTTAAAGCCATTCTCCTTGTTCTATCACTACCTGCCCTTGTGAAAAGTCTCTCTCCGGATCACTTGTAGCCCCCTGCAGGTACTGGAAAGCTGCTATAAGATCTTCCCAGAGCCTCCTCTTCTCCAGGCTGAACAACCCTAGCTCCCTCAGCCTGTTCTCATAGGAGAGGTTCTCCAGCCCTTGGATCATCTTCCTGGCCCTCGTTCCAACAGGTCCACATCCTTCTTGTGCTGGGGGCCACAGAGCTCTTCTAGGTGCTTGTAATGTTGCTTTTGCATAAGCTGGTGTGCTCAGTGGAGGCCAAAGACAGAAAATGGTCACAGAAACTGCACTTGGTAACCAGCAGGGGAATAAAAGCAGCTTCTGCTCTCCTTCTTATGAATCCTAGCATCTTTCTGCACAAAAAGAGAGACTTATGTTGGAACCCCTGGGGCCACCATGCTACCCAAACCAGGCTAATGACTGTCAGAGAAAGCCTGATAGACTGAAACTGAAGAAATTTAAATGACTATCCTCAAAAAGAGGACATTTTGTCTGGAAGAAGCCTAAATTACATTCTGTTCACCAGTGAGTGCTGTCACTACCCTGCATGCTGCTAAAAGTCATAGCAGTCCCTGAGCCAGAAAAACGCCTGCACAGGGATCCTGAGCATGAGGATTTTGTATCTGAGCTTTGGGTTTTCACAGCTTCACAGCAGTGGCCCACAAGTGCTCTGGAGCTAGAGGACCTAGAAGCCTGAGAAATGTGGCTCCAGAATCTTGTTGCTGGAGGGAACACAACATGCAGAGTATGTGGAAGTGACCTTTTTTTCCTCTCTGTGATTAAGAAAACAAAAATTAAAGGAAAAATCTGGTGGAAAATACAAATTTATTTGAAATTTACTGCTAGGAAACAATTCTGACAGAAAACTCCCAGCCATCTCCACCTACATGCACTTCATGCAGCTCACTGATATTTGCAAAGGCTGCCTACAGCCGAGCCTGCTGAAGTCAATAGTGGTAAATCCTGTCATGTTTGCCGTTTTGACCGTAAGTCTGATTTGATCAAATTCTTCTCCTTGGTTTAAGTTTTGTTTAGAGGGCAAGCCTGATTACCTGAGTATCATCACATAACAATAGTATCTGTTTCTTCAAAAATTTTTATAACATTAGCATATCTGCATTATACTGCTGGGGAAGCTACAGCATGGAGTTATCAAGTGATTAACCTGAAGGCAAGCAGGGAGTGACTGGCAGAGCTAGGCACAGTCCTGTCATCTCCTGACATTTTTACTATGTTTACACTTAAACTGACCTGATTTTGTGCAGAAATCATCAGCAATTATTTTACCATTTAGTAATCTACATATTATTCTCAGCAGCAGGGTTTTGTCCAAAGATGACAGTGCCATATGGGAGCAGTTAGTTCAGAGTGCCTGAACACAAAGCATATGAGTTAAGGAGAGACCCAGCCATGAGCAGGTCAGCAGCTAGTGCTGGCTGTTGTGCTACCCTTTGCAAAGCCTCATGTGTAAAGAGCTCTTCTGATTCAGACTTAGAGAATCTGTAGTCTTCACTCGTAACAGAGCTTATTTTCTAATCTTGGCCCACGAGCTCTGTCAGTCCATGTAAATCTCTGATACCATTTATTCCTATGCTTATCCCTTCTCTCCCTAGCATGCATCCACAAAGTGAGGATGCCCCAGGTTTTCACAAGGTTTGCCAGCAGAGAAGAACTGCCATGGGGAAGGACTCAGATGGTACTCCAGAGACATCCTCCTTCTGCAGCTTGCCATAGCAGACAGAGATGGCTAATGCCTAACACATAAGCCCACAGAGACTAACTTTGGCCAAAAGCATAAGGACATTGGCTGTCAAAATATTTTTAGAATGTCTGTATCCTCCAAGAGGGAATGAGGTGAGGGATTCCTGGAGGCCACGGCTCAGAGTGCTCAGACTTCCTTTTCTACTGCTTCTCATAAGCAGTGCACAAGGCTTTCAAATCAGCATATGAGTTTGGCAATGGGTTTGATAAAATAATCTGCATTGGGAGGTGTCAAGGCATCCTGCCATCCTGAGGCAGCGTGGCTCTGCACTCTTCTCTGCTCATGAAAGACCTTCCAAGTATTAGGTCACAAACACTATGAGGCAGGAACCCTGACTCCAGACTGATTCTTTAGGAGTTGCAGTGCTCTTGTCTGACTCCTGTCTGCCTTCAAGGTTCTCTGCATGCTGGGATCATGGGCATGAGTCTGCCAAGAGCAACATGGGATTCATGAGGTCCTGTAGTGGCTCATAGAGCAAACTCTGTAAACTGTGGTGGGAATGTCCTGTCTGTGACACTGCTGACACTCTCTATGAGCCTACAATTGTTTCAGCACAGGCTTTGTTTCTAGAAGAAGCTCAACTCACAGTGATGGTACTTACACTCAGAAAGGAGCCTGGCATCTTCTGATGCTGTTCTCAAGAACAACTCTTAGCTCAATGTCTCCTGAATAAATGGAGCAAACACTGCAGGATCCAGCATTAAGAAACTAACATTCTTTCACCACCTCCCTGAACATCCCACCTCTCTTACACTGGAGAGCACTGATGACTAAGAAGCCACACGAAGGAGCCCAGCTGTTCTGCTCCACATTCTGGCAAGAGCTGGATGTGAATGGGAGCCAGAGAGGCTCGATGGCATTAGCTTTGCAATGCGATCTTCATTCTTCCCCACAGCAGGAACAGACTGCTGGGAGTTGAACAGCTTTGGAGGACAGGTGGTCTTGGTCAGGACTCTGAAGAAAATGCTTTCTGGGGGTGGTGTGTGTTTACACGGGCTGTGTCTGAGGGGGCTGGTGATGACTAGAATGCTCGCTTGTCTTCTTTGATTCCACTAAAAACTTTTACTTTTTGGAGCTGACAGGCTCTGCACTTTAGGTGAAACAAGAATGTGGCTGTAACTTTTAGAAAAAGAAATTAGAAGGGGGTCAACAAGGAAAGCCAAGAGTGCTAAGGTTTGTATTGAGAATAATTTTTTTTTAAAGCAAGACTCTCATAGGAGAGAGCAAATGCTTGGAAACACACAGTAGATCATGTACAGGAAAGGGCATGGAAACTAATGCAATAAGAAGGTGTTTGAAGTGCTGGCAGTGTTTTCTGAACAGCTACAGCCATATATCAAAGGAGCTCTGCTCTACTTGGTCATGCCTGTCACCACAGACTCAGCAATGAGTGGGTGAGGCTCTAGGCAGGGGTCTCAGAGGTACCTCAAGCCTCTGTGTTATCACAAGCACTTAGCCAAGGCTAAGCTCCACAAAAGTGCTCATGTCATGATGATTGCAATAGCTAAAAGAGCCAATATCCCTCAGGAACTTGGCCTTCAGTATCAAATACAAGTTCTGAAGGAGTAACAATTATTCCCCAAAAATGTGCCCATGCATTACAGTAGCCTCCATTTAAGTTGCTGGAAAGAGACAATTTTTGATGAACTATCTCTGCACTCAGTCACTTGTGTTTCAAAAGAGGGGAAACACTCTAACCTCCTTCATGCCTCTTGTGATGTCCCAGGACACATCCTCCTAGCTCCATGCCCAGCTCCAGCCACAGCTCATGCAGAAGTGCTGGGACAGGCTATTTATTACAAAGGTCTTTGGCCTTCATTTATGCCCCATGAAAGAGTCCTGGAAGTTCAAATCATCTCTCATTGTTGCATTTTGCAAGTCCTCACATTAATCTTGGAAATGTCAAAGGAAATCATAACAAGAGCAGCTGATCAACCAGCTCCAAGAACCAGAGAGTAGGCTTCCAGTCCTGCTCTCTGGGCCTCTTTGCTTTTGCAGTAGTTCCACCAGCTAGGAATAATTACACAAAATTATGATGTAATCCCTACTGAAATCCAAATCTTTTCATTCCCTTCCAGCCAATTGGAAGTTGCCCCTGATGTTTTCTAGCTCCCTGCCTCTGTGAATGAGACCGTATCCATGAGAAAATATGCTTGGATCACTCACTGTGATTTATTCATCCGGAGGCAATTTGGAGGCTGTTGCTTACAATTAGCCACTTGATCTTTATCAGCATTGTTCTTAGCCCTTAGAAAGCTGTGTCTCTGGATCCAACCTTTCCGGTACTTGGATGGCCTATTTAATTATACAACTGGACCTGTTTGTGCATGGGATACTGGAGTGCATGAAATCCTAACAATCCTCAACACTCATTTTCTCTATCAGTAGCAAGAACTAATATTTATCATGAGTTCCCTAATGTGTCCCTTGGAAAAAAAACACAATATCATCCTGCAGGGGAGAGCACTGTCTGCTCAGGAGGAAGATTATAGGGCAAGAAAGAAGCGGATATGCTCATTATTATATCAAATTACAAATGAGAGAGTAACTAATCCTGAGGTGTTTCATTGTGGAGATGCCATCTTTCCAAATAAACAGGGACAAGCCCAGGCAATACTGGATGAAAAAGGCACTCCAAACAAATGCATATTGCTGTGAAAAAGTGTTTCTGCATGCACATTAACTGAGCAAGAGAACAATATTTAATGATATAGATTCATCCTGGCATGGCTGACAGAAGATTTCATTCAGCCTTTTGTGGGGTTCTGAGCTGAATTTCATATAGAAAGGAAGATCCGGCACTGCCCATTTTAGAAAAAGAGATGGAAATTACCAAGTGTTGAGATGAGAGTATAGGGAAAAGAAAATGAAGGGAACTGAAAACAGAAGAGTACTAAGGAACTAGCAGGGCAATTTGATTGGCCATGAAATGCAGTTTCTGAGCTCTTGAAGAAACTAAAGTGGAAAGTGGGAGTCATAAGAAAGAACAAGTGGGACTCTGCCTGGTCAATTTTGTCATTATTCCTGCCTCCTGGGGCCATTCTGCCTTGGCAGTGTTTTGCATCACCAGCAAACAGCAAATGTGGAAGACAATGAGGTGATTCCCGTGAAGGGAAGTGTGTAAGGTAGCTGCCCCAAAGATATTTGAGTGTAAAATCCTCAAGGAGGAACAATGCCTTTTAATGAACCTGGGGGGATGGGCAAGGGAAAGAACAAAACGGTAAGCACTGAAGAATGCTGATTATTTCAGTAAACTTTCAAATTTGTTTTAAGGTTACCCCAAAGCACTCCAAGAGTTGCAGTCTGTATGCTTGCACCCCAGGAGTACAGTGTATCAGCAGTCTTTAGAGAGGACTGAACAGGTAGGAGGGGGAAGAAAGAAAAAGAAAAGCTGTATTTTGGGAGAGTTCCTGCAAATGAAGCTTACTAAGACATGTTTTCAGGCCATAGACACTGGAGAGAGGCCAAGCAGGAACAATTATGACCTATTTTGTACTTCTCTTAGGGTTGTATTTTGTTTTGGGAGGGTTAGCAGTTGCATCTAACCCATAACTGTATTCTGGAGAGGTAGGTTTGCTGTTGGCATCTATTGTAGGGTGGGGGTGTGTTTTGAGTCCTTTATGTCCTTGGTGCTGTTTATGGTTTATTTGGGTGGAATATCAGCGGATTATGTTTATTCTTTGTCTTTAATGGCAGATCCTTTTCAGAGCCTTGGGGGGATTGGTTGTTACGGTGTGGGACTTGTTTTAAGTTATTTGGGGAGTTTACTCAATGCTGATAGTTTGGGGTGGCTGCTGTTGATAGTGGGATAGGTTTTCTGCTCACTAAGATTTTAGTGGTGTAGCTATGTTTTATTCTTGTGGGGTGGGGATGGTTTTGGTGGGAGCTGTTACTAACTTTATTTGTTGTTTTGGAACTTGTGTGCGGGTTATCTGACAGAGTGATTGAAGCAGTTTAAGGGTAGAAATCAGAGACTAGTTTAATGTAAAATACCAGCTTTGGGAGTTGGAGATAGAGGCTTAAGTCCTTTTTTTCTGAGGTAATTTGTGGAATTCTAGGAGGTGCAGTCTGTACTCACTGGTTCAGAAGACCAATGCTTTTTTCTAAACTACTAGAGTATTTTTAGAAGTTGAGTATTTTGTTCTTCTAGGGCTCCAGTAATAGGGAAGAGGATTAGGAGGGTGGTGAAGTAGGTGAGGGAGGCTAGCTGGCCAACAATGATGAGTGGTGGATACAGGCAGAGATCTCAAATCTATGATCTACTCTGGGCCCTTCTCTCAGTTCTTCTAGCTCCAAAAAACCCAAAAGTCACATCTCCTCACACTCAGCTCAGAGGCAGAAAGCATCTCCATCAGCAACTTAACAACTGTAGTCCAGACCCCCTACTCTGTGGCCTTTGCAAAAAGTGGGGGTGAGCTTGAAGTGTGCCAGTGACGCAGACTGGTTTTGGGCTGCAGGGAGTCATTCTGTGCTAAAGAGCTGACTTATGCCATGCGTTAGAGGAAGCTTTTCAGGAAAACTCAGCCTCCTAAGTGATTCAGTGGTGAAATGACAGGACAAATCCTTGTCCCATCCAGTGTGGCAAAAATACCTGAGCTGTAGCTTGGTCCAACCTGTCCTCCTGACACTGATTCATCCTTACACAAGGCAAGTCACACCAGGGAGAATCCTATGGATGGTTTTATATCTAAGATGTCTTAGCAGGCTGAGGAAAAAGTTCAGTATTGTCTTGGGGTGGACAAGTAGAGATTGCCTATAAATATATTTAATGTATTTTAGAAATACACTTCCTATGGCAGGCCTATCCTTGGATAGATTACATTCACAAAGAGACAATTTCTTGTTTATTTAGATGTTGGCTATGCCTGGGGCTATGCTCTGGGCAGACTACCATGGGATTTTACCAGATATGTTTCACTTTCTGGAAAATTGAAAGAATTGCCCAGGTAATTGACACTGAGGAAATAACAAAGCGACAAGAGGAGCTGTCAGTAAAGCAGATATTCAGTCTCAGCTGTCAGTGACACTTACTTGCTGGAGTTTCAAGACACTGTAAAAGTATTATGAGATCAAACACTGTTAAATGGTATGAGCACCTTCCTCCCAGAGAATGCATTACCCACTCCAACAGTCTTACTGATGGAACCAAGGTAAAGGCCAGTTCTTGGGACCAGTTTTTTGCAGGTTGATTTACAAGCAGCTGAGGTTTAGTGGTTGCTTCAGATGTTCAAATAGGAATATCCATCCTCAGCCATCAACATCATTTTTCTCTTAGGTGTTTCGATCCTCCTATGAGCAGGCATCTTGCCTGTTGTGTAACGCGAGCTCCACAGCTTTAGTTTATTGCTCAGTGAATTAAGACAACCCAGAATTGATGTTAGGTTATCTTAAAGCACCACACATAGAGTTTGGTGGTTTGGCAGTATCTCTGTAAGCAGTTCCAATATCCTTCTAACCAAGGGAGAAATCTCCAGGAAATATACTAAGGTGAAAACTGGGAGCAGAAATCTCTATCTCCATCTCAACCCAAGCCCTTCAAATTCCTGCACTAGGCACTAACCAATGCAGATTGCCTTGAAAACACATGATTTTCCTGGAAAAGAGTGTACAGCGGGGCAGTGAGTACGTTGTGAGGCAGGATGGGGAAGCACAGATAACATCCTAGCAAACATCTACACAGTGTCACACGTTCTGATCGACTCAGTAAAACAAGAGAGGGCATTATGCCATCAGAACTGAACCCTAAAGTGACTTATCAAAAACCTCTCCAGATTATGGTGCTTCTCAGAGGCAGTTCCAGGAAGGTTCTGGAAAACAGCCACCTCTGAGACAATTCTGTGGTCATACTACAGAGCTGCTGCATGACAGGCTAAAGGGGGGTGCTGTGTTAAGGTTCAGCCTGTAGCCCCTAATGGATCTTCAAAACCCGAGAACTGCCACACTGAGTGAAACGTTTTGGTGTGGGTCTCAAGCCAGGTGAGCCCTTGGACTGTAACAGTGAAAAAAGGCCACTAGCCTCTACTCCTTAGCTGCTCCAGGTATATATGTCCTTCAAAAGCAGGAGCAGGGTGTGTATTTCCCATCCCATACACATATGCCAATAGGAAGGACAGTGGAAATGTGGTGCTAAAGAAGTGGCATTAATCTCATCTCTTTGACATAGCCAACCAAAAACAGTGACCTTGACACAAGCAAGGAAGAACTCTGTCCCTTTAAAAAAATCTGCAATAAGCCCTTTTCCACTGGAAAATTCAAGCAAAGCCCAACAACTAACCAAAAAGCCATTTCCCAGAAGCACGGAAATGAAGAATCATATTTCTAATATTTCTATTTG
This sequence comes from Donacobius atricapilla, assembly GCA_013397315.1. NCBI lineage: Eukaryota > Metazoa > Chordata > Aves > Passeriformes > Mimidae > Donacobius > Donacobius atricapilla. Next base: position 53,819 of record WBMY01011378.1, on the reverse strand, counting down.
GAACATCTTCCCTTGCTGGAATAGGAATGATTTCCAGAACAACGTTGCAAGAAAGGACTCAGGAGCATTTATTTAATTATACCTGAAGTTCTCCATTGTAATCATGCAGTGTAGGGAAGATGTAACACATGAGCTGCAAATGGCACAGTGATTATACACTGATATAATGTATAATTATACATTTACACAGTGGTTATGGCACCCCTTGAAATCTACCACTGAGAATCTTTCTGACAAAATTAAAGTAAAAAACCTCCATTCTGTTAGAAAAATCTGCATTACATATCCAAGGTTAGGTAAGAAAACTAGGTTCAATGCCCAGAACCTCCCCCCAGTGCCTCCTCCTAAGCGCTGCTGGGTTTCAAACTCTGTCTGGCTTATGCCAAGCCCTGACAGCTGGGCTCCGTTCTCCCACAGCAGAACAGGGGGTGGGGTGTGGTTGGTGGGATGTTAATGTTTCCTCCCTATCTTAGATATCCGTCACTCTGATAGGATGAGTGCATTCCTAAGAACTAGCCCAAGTCACAGATATATGGGGCCAAAAAGGATGGAAGTGGATTATATCAGCAGTGGGGAAAGGCCTGAAAGCTATATTCAGAGGCCTGTTGGCACACAGGAAGGCCAGCCCTAGCAACATCAAAGGCTACAGCAAGGAGTTAGTTTATACAGTTTTGTCAGTTGGATTAGACTCTTCATTAGGATGCAGAACAAACCTCTTCTACTTGGCAGACAGGAGCGAGAAACAGAATAAAAATGGAAATCAGATCTCAGCCCTGAATTCCCCATTCAGAGAAGCTCTTCTTATTTGCGTAGGAACTCCAGTTTGCCTGGCTTTGTTTGAAATAAAGGTAACAGGAAATTTCTGGGCAGGATGAGGTCAAGGTCTCTTGCTTTGGGGCCAGCAAGCCCTGAGAGGACTCTTGAGTCAGAACAGCCCGTCCATGCTAGGAGGAGGACAAGCAGAGGGCAAGAGCATTTGCTATGGGGTACCAGCAATACTGTCTCTACAGCTGCATCCTCAGCAGGCAAACACAACAGGGAGACTTTGGAAAAGACCAATCTTCGTTTGCGTTGAACAAGTAGTTGTCACACTGCACAGAGTCATGGACAGCCTGACACTGGAGTGGATGGTTTTTAGCAGGCAGGTTGTGCAGTAGTCAGCTTGTTACTTTTCCCCTGCATCTTTTGATGAAGTTGCTGGTTTGCCTCAGTGTATTTGTATGCTAGGAGAACAAGATTATCTGATTTTGTGGGTTCCTAATGCCTCTGACAGCATTAGAATATACAAAGGTCAAAGAGAAAAGCCTGAGCTCACTCTCAATCTTTTCAGCATGGCTAAGGGGTCACCTGGGGTATGTACACTGCAAAGTCACTTTAAGTTCAGAAAGAAGCCCAAGTATTTAAAAGAGGAGTTAGTTTTCTCTACCTACTGTATCATGATAGCAAAGCATGTTTATTTGTAAGGTTTTTTTTGCCGTCCTTGGGATTTGTCTTTATTCTATTTTGGGTCAGAAGAAAGAAGGTTAGCATTTGTTTTACAATTTCATATAAATTTTTTTTAACAGCCTCTGGAATGAAATCAGACATATTTATATAAAATATCTCCAGCCCTGAAACAGGACTGACTGAAATATATTAGCAGCTGTCAGAAAGATAAATGCCTATGTTTCACTCCATGCTGTTGAAGCCTTTAAATCACTATATTAGCCCTTCAAATTGTAAACAAAATATTAATTTCTTGGCTGCTATAGTAAAAGGTAAAAGAGACTACTAGTTGTAAGTAACCTGTATCTTGGATTATTTTATTAATATTACAAATTGTAAGTGACAGAGCAATTAGGGTTAAATATGACCCCAGGAAAGCAGCTTGACCAATGCTGATCATCCTGCTAAATAGATGGAATTTAATTTAATGGAGGAAACAATAGGTTCCCTGTGGTTTATCTCGTTAAGGTGATTTCCATAATTCCAGTAGTGATTCCCACATCTTTAATTTTAAACTTGGTAACAGACAAAAAGATAGACCTGCATTGGGATGGTAAGAGACTAAAAAACTTCTGATTCTGTAATGAAATACCCACTGCTAAATTTGTTTAATTTGGCCTGAATTTATTCCTCAATTATATAATCCTGCGGTCTCTCTTCGTCTGAACTATGTCCCTTGGATTTCTTTAAAACCCTCATATCTCTCCGGGTACCTTCTGTTCCGCAATCTCAGAGCTTCTACATGCACTTAACATTAAGGGGCTCTAATTTTCTTCCCTCTTATACCTATTTTTCATCCAATAACTTTAATGGGATTGCACCTGATTTACTCCAAGAAAACCACACTGAAAAAAAGTCAGTCTTATAGTGCCCAAAGTCATACTCAATATTCCAAAAGTGACTATTTTATGACAGTTTTCTGCAGAAATAAATATATTTCCCTTGGCTCCACCTCACAAACCAGCAGTTTTGCTGGAAGACCTAACAGAAAGAAAGATTCTGAAGAAGACATCATTTCTCTTTAGCATGTAATCTAAAAGGCTGTTCAGGAAACTACAACTAGCTTTTAAAGAATTACAGCCATTTTCCCAGTTCCTCCTTTTGTTCTTAAAAACCACATCAAACTTTAATTTTCTGACTTTTCTCCCAATACATTGGAAAATACTCAGGATGCATTTTGGCAAAACTGAAGGAAGTATCTTAAGAAAAAAAATTACTTGAAGCCAGAGAGAAAAAAGATATGCCATGATGTTTTCCAACTGTGAGGTTTGCTATTCACATAGAAGGCAGCAATATAGGTGCTGGAAAACAATATTATGCCTAGCATGAGCAAAAGGCAAACATACAGCCACAAACATCATAAAGTAACAGAATTTTATCCACTGAAATTGTTCTTTCACAAATCAAACTACAAGATTCTCATCAAGTTAAAAATCCTACTGTATATATGTTTAAGTGTCTCCTTTCTTTCATCCTGTTAGTAGCTGTACCTTTCATTGCTTACAGTCACAGAAATCTCATCCTATTGCTTTTCAATTATCTCTCCTATTGTTTGCTGTGTGGGTTGCATGGGTGAAGTTTCTACACTGAAATTACAAAAGAAAGTCAGTAAAAGAATATGAGCTTCATCCCTTGCCTTGCCTGTTCTGTAGAGCCTGCCAAAACTAGGGCTGAGGTTTGCTGGAAATGTAATTATTTGAAATTTAGGTTGGTTCTGAATCAGACAGGAATCTTTCTCTTTTTTTCTCACTCCGTTCTAAAGGAGCAGAACTAATCTTGCTGAGCAGTTTCAAAGAGCTCAGGAGTTTCCAGTCCCTAAATGACCTGCTGAACAACTACTCACAGATAAAAAGCTGTTAGCAGAAGAGCCAGACACTCTTACTCCTGAGGTCAGGAACTTCCAATTTTTAGCAACCTCTTCCCTATAGAAGACATACCAGGAATCTGTGCAATCTGTTCGGAAACAAATTTTTTTCAGGTTTATGGAAAATATGAAACAATCTTTCCTCACGTCTGAGCTACTTCTGGATCTGTAGAAATTGAAAAGTCTTTTACCTCAAAATGATTCATCAAAGAAGGTATAATGTCACTATGATTTAACTCCCCAGATGAAATAAAAGAAATTCCAGGAGATAAATCCACTCCTAACAAAGGTATACATAGGAGAAAGATTTTGAAGTGAGGTTTGGCGTATATTGGTTCCTCTGGTATGAACTGAAAACTCTGCTAGCAGGCAAGGCATTGTGTGTTATGGCCAGAGGAATGCCACAGCAGGATACAGTAAGCAATGCTTTCTGTCTTGGGCCAGATATGATCCCAAGTGGATTTCACTGAATCACTGAAATCCTCCAGGATCAGCCCTAGCTCAGTGAATTTAAGTATTGCAAAATGCTCCTTTCAGCTAGTATAGATGACACAGCTTTTATCATGGCATATATTGCAAAATTCTTACTCCCTCATGCTCTTTTCAGCCCTGTTAGAGGAATATTTTCTCATGCATGAAGAAGTAAATCACTGGTACAGACAACTGATTCAAATCCAGTTATTTTACAATTCATTTGTCAGGACAAAACCAGGTGTATGACTATAGGAACAGTGAGGACTACCAACACAGATATGAACAGAATCTGCCCTTTTCCATTTGTTTTGATCCCAAGTCTCTCTCATTCACGATGCCAGAATTCTACTTTCCAAGTGACTGTGAGGAAAGATGAATTTCCTGCGACTGACTCAGTCTAGAGCATTAAGCACAGGGCTCAGCTGGGGTATGCATTTTCCCTAGAGAACAGCTGATGCACAGAGTGTAAAGCAGCAGGCAGGGACACCTCTGTCTGATAAGGCTAATCCATTATAAAGATTTCTTGTGTGCAGTTTCTCAGATCCAAGTCTATTTTACCTTTTTACACATTGACATAAAGTTCCAGAATGACTGAGTGGAAATCTTCAGGAACTGCAAGAAACATGTCTTAAAAAAATGCCACAAGAAACTCCGTTCATCCTCTGGCTCTATGACTGACCAAACCTACACACCAACAACACTCCTTACAATTAATGCATCAGAGACAAGCCTGGAGGTTGGTCATGCACACAGTGCCTGTACTCACAGTTTTCACAGCGACTCCCTGTATAGCCAGCCAGACAGGCACACTTGTAGGTGCCGCTTTTGTCTAGAATGCACGTCCCATCATGAAGACACGGAGACGAAGAACAAGCTGTGAAAGAAAAGCAAGAATGTTCATGGTCTCTCATAGGATGGGGAACCTGTTTTTCCTCATGGTGGTTGTGTCTTGGGGTAAATCACATATTTTGGTTAGAAGTTAGAAAGACACAGTAAAGGGCCTGATGCACGTCAAAAAGTCTTCTGCTCTCACTTACTAGAGGAGAGATCTAATAGGGATAAGCAGTTCTTTTCCCAGCATGCATTACTTTTACCATTTTCCTTCAACTGCAGTCAAGTGGTGAGAAAGATTTATGGAACAAAAAAGGATTTACATCAATTTCAATTAATATTTAGAACGTAGACTAAATTAAAGAAGTTTATTAGCAACCTACATTTTTCCTGTCATTCAACCCAGAGTTTAGGGATAAGTTCTGGGATCCATGGTTTTTGCAGGGTTTTTTTGTGTCTTGGATATTGTTGTTTTAGATTTTGGGAGTTGCTCTGTCCCTGGGAAATTCTTGTATACAACAATCTAACAGTGATACACATCAAACTGTATACACCAGCATAACTTAATATCAGAATGCGTAACTGTGCATTAAATACCAGCAAATTCCATTGTGTAATAACACACACACATCTTTTTTGGTGCCTGTTCTAAGAGGAGATGAGTGAATAGAACTATTGTGGTTTAACCCCAGCTGGCAGCTAAGTACAATGCAGCCACTCACCCCTCCCCACCATATCTGGTGGGGAGAATTGAGAAAGAAAAAGTAAATCTCATCAGTTGAGATACATACAGTTTAATAATGAAAATAAAATAAAATACGGTGATAATAATAATAGGAATAATAATCACATTGAAAGGGGGGGAGAGAGAGAGAGAGAGAGAGAGAGAGAGAGAGAGAAATAATGCTGGAAAGGAAAAAACTATCTATCCATAATGCAGTTGTTCACACCACTGACTCCCAGCCCCTCCCCAAGCAGCAAACCATGCTCCCAACCAACTCCCCCCAGTTTATACGCTGAGCAAGACATTCTGTAGTATGGAATATCCCTTTGGCCAGTTTTGATCAGCTGTTCTGGCCATGCTCCCTCCCAGCTTCTTGTGCAACTCCTCCTTGTGCTTTGTGTGCAAATGGCAAAGCAGGAGAAATTGAAAAGTCCTTGATTTAAAGTAAGCACTACTTTTCAATCACTAAAACACTATTGTGTTATCATACATAATCCAAACCACAATATGGCCCCCCGAGGGACACTACTTGTCACTGCTGTCCACTGGGGCAGTGAGCTGTTGACCAGCACCTTCTAGATCTGACCATCAAATGAACTGCTCATCCACCAAACAGTTCACCCATTAAATCTATCTCTCTCTAGTTTAGCCAGAAGGATGTGGTGGCCATGCCCAAAGGCCTTATGGAAAGCCACAGACAGGACATCTGTAGCCCTTCCCTTGTGCACTGGTGTAGCTCCTCCACTGTAGAAAGCCACTAGATCGGTCAGGCAGGACATGTCCTTGGTGAAGCTGTTCTGGCTGTCCTGAATCACCCCCCTGTCCTCCGTGTGCCTTAGCACGGCTTTTAGGAGGATCTGTTCCATGAAATTCCCGGGCACAGAGGTGAGGCTGACAGGTCAGTAGTTTCTGGGGTCCTCCTTTCTATCTCTTTTAAAAAACAGGTGCATTTTTATCTCTTTTCCAGTCACCAGGGACTTCACCTAACTGCCATGACTTTTCAAACATTATGAAAAGTGACTTGGCATCTACATCAGCCAATTCCCTCAGGACTCTGGGAGGTATGTCATCTGATCCCACAGACTCATGTATGTTGAGGTTCCTCAGGAGGTCACAACACTGATCTTCTCTTTCGATGGAAAGGACTTTGCTGCCCCAGCCTTGCCTTGCAGTCCCTCTGCTTGAGCAGTGTGGGAAGAGAGCTTGCCAGAGATGACTGAGTCAAAAGAGACAGGCTCTGGCCCTGCCTGCAGCCAGACCTGGATGGCTCCATGTTTATGTGGCAGCCCTGCCTGGGTCATCACCTCCTTCCTGGTGCGTGCAGAGGATATAGCCCCTGCTGAGGGGACGGCAGAGCTGCGCTCCCTCCCAAGGGGTGCTGACCCCTGCCTGGGCTCAGCTCCAGCCGCAGCAGGGCCTTGCTCTCCGTGCACTCCCAAGGTGCCACGAACTGCTGCACACCCTGGCTGTACCCTGCCCTGCTCTGAAAGGCATGGGGGTACAGAGGGGCACTTGCTCTGGCAATGTGCAGATCTCCTCAGCACCTCCCACAAGCTGCTCAGGTGTCTCCCACCTCAGGAAATGCCCCCATGTGCCAGGATCTGTCACTGCCACCATATGGACTGACCTCAGAGCAGCTTCTCTCAGAGAAGTTTCTTATTATCCAGATGGTATGAGATAAGAAATATATAGATGCTACATATGGATTTCTCTGGAGGTTTCGAGTGGTGATGTAAGAGCAATTTATACACAGCCAGGCAACGAATATCTTCCATGTCTTACTGAAGATTAAGGCCTGATTAAGGACAGTAATTCATTTATTAAAAGAAAATACAAACGTGGCAATTGTACTGTATACAATTAATGTAAAGTATCACTGAAAAAGGGAAGGACAAGCAGAAGACTCCTTAGAGACTGATATTTTGTAGTCACTGCTTGAAGCTAGTGAACTTCTATCTTTTTCTTTGTCCCAGCTTTGTCTCCTGATTCTGGAAAAGTAAGCATGTCAAGTGAACAAGGATAAGTGTCAAATACTGTCCTTAAAAATGCCTGATACTAAAAAACACTAAAAATATTTTTTTGTTTTAAGGAGACTTGATTTCTGGGCTTAAGTCAAACAATACTCAAGGGACAATACTACAAAAGTTTTAAGCCACTATGTTGTGTCAGTAGCTTGGGTGTATTGAAAGGAAAGCATTATTGAAAGTCAGTAACTGGCTTTCATCTAACTGGATCCAGCATATGTCTAATCCTTAAGAGACTCTGATAGCTCCCCATCTGGCCTCCCATGCTTCTCATCTGAATGCTGTTGAGTGACTTCTAGTCACTCATGCCAATTAGTGATTCCCATTTCACATTTGGCACAGGATGGGACCTAGCATCTGCCTTCAGACTAGGCAGCATAGCAGGTTGTGTGGTTTCATCCTTTAACAACTGTACACACAGTGACCTTTCCTAAAGGAGACATAGGCTTTTCAGCTTATTTTGTATCAATCAGAACCTTTCTGGAATTTGAACCAGTGATCTTTGTGCAGTCAGTGTCGCTGTTTCAGCAAACTATGGCTTCTAAGCCAGTACAGAGCTCACAGGAAGAGGCGACAGAAAAAGGAATTCACTTTTGACATACTTCTTCAGTCCTTTCCACCTCACCACTAAGGTGCTGGGGACATCAGATCACCTTCATGTCCTAGTCCACATTTTGTGTAAGTGCCTCTTGCTGCTACTCTCACCTGCAGCATAGGGAATTGCTTTAGTAAGCTCCATGAAAGCTGTTCTGGGGACCTTGGCTCATCCACAGTGCTGTGCACAGAGGGAAATTTCAGGGCAAATGCTTCAGTTTTCAATGTGCTGCCCCTGCTTTCAATTCTATGCTGCCCCATGCACACTGTATTCTTCCCTTAAATGGCCCTGCTGGCCAGGTTAGTGCTTCACATAAAAAGACACTGGGAGTGTTTGAAAAGCCTTTCACTGCACTACACATTAGACCAGAACAGCCTCATAATAAAGTGCACAAATAGAGCTCCTCACAAACTCTGAGAAGCCCTTTACAATGTGCTCTGTGTGGATTACCACACTTGCAGCCTCACAGCCTCAGAATAATTACCACTCAAAATGGGGCGGAAATAAAGTGCTCAACAATATTCAAATACCGAGTGTTCCCTGCTGGGCAGAGAAAACAGAACCAATTCAGCTTGCACCATATGGAAAATGTTAGTTCCCTGAGTGTAGGCAGCCCTTATGCAACATAGCCCACGCCACACTCATTTGTTCTATATCACCTCTCCTGCTGTAAGCCCAGGCAAACTATCAATAGCCAATTCCTGCTCCTGCTAACAGGTACTAAAGGTGACATTTGAAGAGCAAGGCAGGCTGAGAAATGGCACAGGTGCAACATCCAGAAGTACGAACATTTCAGATTGCTAGTTACACCTCTGGTCATTGTTAAGAGCTAGGTTTGTGTATATATATCACGGTTATATAAACTAACTAAATTTCCTGAGCCAGATATACCCTGGATGACCTCATGAAATGTGGGTCACCAGGGAGTACAGAAGGCAAGTTATGGTGAGTCATAGATCCTGCAGAGTTTGTCTACGGCAAAGCAGCACAGTCTGATTAACCTTCTGTGCCAGCAGTACTGTAGATATATTTGACCAAAATTCCTTACATAGCTAAACAAGGAAGATCCAGGATGAGCGTGGAGGCTGCCACATATACAGTGGCAAAATGACAAGCCAGCTGCACTTTCAGTGCTATTTTGAAACGATGGAAAGCAATGTAGGGGACCAAAGCACTGAGTAGTAACTAAACCAGTAATTCTGGAGCCCTGCATTCTGTCATTCTGAGATCATCACAGAATGGGAAACGCCTCTTCATTTTTTTTTTTCTTAAAGAAAATAATTCATTCTTTGTACACACTTTGGGATTTTTTGTTTGTTTTGGTCTTCGGTTGGGTTTTTTTTTAATTCCTAATGGTACGTGAGCCAACACAAGAGTTTTGTCAGGGCATTTTCACTGAGCTGTCTATGAGACTTTGCATCAGGTTTTTGCTGCTTGAGACAGTGACTCTGCTCCTGCATGCAGCATTGAAGAATTCTGCCATTGCAGATACACATGGCCCTTCCTCTACTTCCTCTGTGCTCTTAATTCTTCAATTCAAACAGAAAAGTCATACAAAACAGCAGCTTTTCTCTGCTGGCTGATGTGCTTGTTCTTCACACAAGTAGAAGGAATACAGTCTTTTTTAGAAGAGCCTCACATTCACAAGCCATCTGACAGCTTTTGAATCTTCCCCACACTGACTTTATGTAAGTTGCTGTTGGCAACACAGCATGAAAGTTTTTAATGAAGCAAAGTAGGGAAAGAGATTAGTGAAATTGAATTAATGAGAATGAGTGGCATGTTCCACTTTCAGATTATGTTACCTGTAATTTCTTCAAAGACAGCATGAAATCCATCAAAGTTCTTGGATCCATCAGACTGGAAGAGGACATGGAGTGAAGACCCAGTGCTTTGGATGGGAGGTGGCCTCTCATTTCCACAGAATTTCTTTATTATTCGACTGTCCAAATTGTCCCCATCACGGATCTCCACATAGTCATACTGGCACATATAGTCAAACTCCAGGCTCAGCATGGAAAATCTTGGGGAACAAGGACAAACAGTCAGACTGCTTACCTGTGTACCCTGAATACGATTTACTTGGGCATTTAGGTATTTAGGGCCTACTTCCCTCAGTGTATCAACAAGTCCCTAACCACACAAAGACCTCTCACTCATCTCAATTTTTGCATCATGACACCTAGAAGCCGGCTCAGCTCTATATAGTTGCTCCATGAGAACATTCAAGTGTCAAAACAGTGAAGTCTAAATTGAAGTCTATTCACGTGCATCAGGTCCCTAACCATAATCTGCCAGAACTTTCATCCAGGGCCAGGCACTGCAGGGGGCATACTTCTACTGTTGTTATTTGCTAAAATTTGTTTTATTTGCCCTAAATAAAGTCATAAGTACTGAAAGTTACAGTTTCAAATAACTGTAAGGTTCAAAAGCTATTTACATTGTAATGTTAAGAAGTCAGCAATTAGGGATAGGAGGAAGGCTTGGGGATGTAACAGAAGCAGAAACAGCCAGAGAAACAGAATCAAAATACTACAGCACATTTTGCATTGGAAAGCAAAACAGTAGTAAATCCCCAATGTGTGGCACTTGCCTGTCTTTTGAGAGCAAAATAAGGCACAGGAATTAGTGCAGAAGGGAAATACTTAAAGCCTTTTCCCACAATGTCTGTCCTTTCCTAGCTTCAACCCAGCCACTGTGCAAGGCTTTTGTTCATTAACAGCCATGCTATATGCTGCTATTGGAATTCAGGTGGGCACAGAGCCAAAGCAACCCACCAGAATATGAACGAGGAACACAGGGAGCAACATCAAGCGCCTCTGGAGAATGTGCAATTGGCCAGGGGGCTGGGCTCAGCCTTAGTACAGCAGGAAAAGGATAAGTGGGCCTGGGAGAGGCCATGCTGCTAAGTGTTCAGCAGGATATTTTATAAATGAAACTCGTTATGTACTCGATCTTCCTGAAGACTCCTAACACTGCAGATGTGTATTTAGGATTAAGCTGTAGCTCCCACATTGCCTAATCCAGTCTGTGCCTAGTGGTTTGCAAAGACTGCATTTTCACACCCAAGAGGTGAGATGAATTTTGGATCTGCTCCTGGACCTCACAGTCTGAAGGGAAGAGAATTCTGGAGCCTGTTTCATATTCTTCTCATCCTGAGACTCAGGACCCCATGTTAAGGAGGCCTCCATGTTCCTCCACCTTCCTTTGAGAACTCATGAGCTGACTTTAGAGGCCTCTTCACTCAGTCACCTTTGTTCAGGTTATATGGATTTTTGAGCATCAGGAGTATGCTACCTCAAAGAAATGACTGAGCAGTTGTAGGAAGCTACACCAATGGAGCAGAGCCCCTCATTTTTTTTTTAAATAATCTGATGGAATGTAGAAGAAAAAAAAAAAAGACATCTGCTTTAAATATGCATTAGAGAGACATAATTCAACTTTGCTTTGCATAAAATGCATGAGTTGAATTCTAGTTCTGTCAGGTCTGTCAGAGACATCCTCACAGGTATCAGGTTATACACTACATTTTCAAAACATCCTTTCACTGGTGAAACATACCCCAGGGATCTACCCTTATGGAAGTTATAGAGCAATACAAATTAACCTGTTCATCTTGGTCACACTTATCAGGCTACGATTATCCTGATCCAAACCAGAAAAAATATTTTCTGGTTTTTTTGAACTGGTAAATTTATGATTAAAATTAAGTATGTGTGCAAGTACAGAAGGAAAGTTTCTGGAATGCCCACCACGACCTGGGAGCAGTATTATTTATAGCTGAAAGGTAAACTGTGACTTGATGTGTGTCCCTGAACAAAGACTATCAAGACATACCCACAGAGAATGAAAGAACCATACACAGAATACTGGTTTTGTTTGCTTTCTCTGTTTTTAAAAATGATGAAAACAGAATGGAAAATGTAAAAGGCATAGAAGTTCTGACTTGCATTTTATTTAACTTGGCAAAGAAGCAAATACACTGTACTGATGACTTGGGATCCTGTGATTAAGACTCAGAATTGGCAGGTCAGGAAACCTGCCAAAGCTCTTAAAAACCTCTTGGCTACAGCCCATCTGACAGGACCCTTTACAGACCATGAGGTCTATTGCTGTTTAAATCAGAGGTACACACAGTTCAATGGACTTCAGTTTCCTCAGCAGTGAAACTGTAATTATATCATAATTCTTTTGGATATTATAAAACTAAGCATGTTAATTTTGTGCTACAGATCATCAGGTACACAATGGAATGAAAAGTGTTATCTTGACTTCATCAGTGTCTGCAGTGGGCATATATTGGCCAACCCCTCTGTGGAAAGCCTCTAGCCGAAGGACATATTTAAAGCTGCATCTCTGTTGAGGCACTAAAGAAAAGAATTGAAAGTTGGGAGCTACTTCTATTGTGATATGACATCTTTGACATGGATCAGGCTGAGGGAGCCTATACATCGCAACCCAAAAAAAACCCCAAGGCTGGCAAAAAAAGCTGAGAAAACAAACTACCATCACAACATGGACACTATTTATCAAAACAGCTCTACTGAGCCCACCCCCAAAGGACTGCATGGCACAGCTTAAAGCAAGGGAAGATTTATCTGTGCTCCTGGGAGTTTTACTCTTCCTGCCCTATGTAAGCAAAGACAACCATTTTGTTCACCTTGTGTATTACACTGTCCCCATCCCTGCCCTTGCAAGCCAGGGTGGCAGCAAACAGGATTTGTGTACACAGAGAATGAAAAAAGGAGTTCCTTTGTTGGCAGTTGTGCTGATTCAGCACAGTGTTGGCTGTGCATTACAGCTCTAAGCAGTTACCACCCACAGAGGGGATCAGCACGTTTATATGAAAATACAGTGAAGGAAACATGGATGGCAGACCCAGGAGGCAGGCTCTGTTGGTTAGCTTAGGTGAACCTGCCTTTCTGTGTAGAAATAGCCTAAATGTAAAGGTTTAGGTTAAATGTACGTGTTTTTCACAATATCTAACTGCTGAAGTACCTCAATGGACAGCTCCGAGTTGGTGCACCTTGAAGAGGTCAACTGACTCAGAACACACTACAGAGTGATATTCTGTGAGGACCTCCTGTTCAGTCTTTGCCATAAAGGTTTCCTCTATGCCTCCTGCAGGACTTTCAGGGTGGCAGGGTTAAGTGTGGACATTCAGGAGAGCTCCTGATCTTTCCCTGGGAGTGCTATGTCATCTGCTGAGATTTCTAGGCATTCAGACATTAGGCTCATAATCAGGTCAGGCAAAGGGCTTTAGGATTCTCCAACATCACCCAGCTCAGATAAATTAGATGCTGACAACGGAAGTTTGGTAGTTCAAGCTTCCCTCTTGGAGACCTTCACAGGTGAAACATAACATTATTTCACATCAACGTGATACCTAGTATTATGTTATTTGATTGCAGGAAGGATGGGTGTAGGCAGGAAGAGAAAGACACTCTTGTGTTAAAGTTTTCCATCTTCTGTAACAGCAAAGTTGAACAGTGAACTGTGAACCATACCATGAACTGTATGAATCTCATGTGACACATCCTCCTAGTCTGCAGGTGGGTGGCCCCCAAGGTCTAGAATGGAAGTCTGATTTCTCCAGAGTTAGTACATCTGTTAACTACAGCACTCCCTCTGCTACTGATTTGAAAACAAATTAGACTCTCCTTAGTGCAGCCACAGCAAGTCCTGCTCTTCAATATAGTGTCCTTTGTTAAAATAACCTTTGGTCCCTTTCTTGCACCTTCTGCCTGAAGCCATCTGGCTGTTAACACTTCACCCAGAGACAGATGCGTTCAACAGTTACGTGCATGCATCATTTCCACTCTCACACCCATCCCCACAACAGTGAAGACAGGGTGACACCTGTAGCTCTTGAAGAACTTTTTAAGCCTCACAATTGACAAGGCCCTTTTCAGAAATGTAGAAAAATATCACCTCCCTAAACTTGTGCTATGCAAATCATACATCTCATCAACAGTATCTCTTAAAAAGAAGGTAGGTACAACCCACGCTCACTGATACTGATGCATATTATGTCATGTGAACACAAAACTCTTCCCCACAGCACTACTCCTGTGTCTTCTACGCAATGCTATCCAGGCAATAATAGATCACAACTACACAATTGGCTTGCATTTGCAGGCCTAAAAAAAGTGCATTAGTGTGGGAAAACCACAAGCTCTTCTTTCCAACTGATTTGTAGCTCCCATTAAGTCTCTCTTCAAACATATAGGAACACATTTAAACTCTTCTAACATATTTTAACTGTTTGTGTATCTAGCATAGTTCTTTTGCCTGGGCTCCAAAGTCAGAGAAATATTGATGTGAAGGGTTAAGCTATTCTTTTCATTATATTAGCTAGTGTGTTTTGAATACCATCCCCTGTCATACTTCCTGCTGCATGGGTGAGCACCCTGCTGTGCACATTTGGAAACATTATTAATTACCCCAACAAGAGGTTCTCCTGCACTAGGCAGGAACTGTGAGCTTGAGTCATTAGGAGTTGGTTAACAGGTCTCAGCATACACAGCTCAGAAGAGCGATGACAGGACAATAGGATACAGTCTTAGGCTGTGTGAGTGGAAGTTTAGGCTAGACATTAGGAAAAAAATTAAAGGAAAGAGTGATAGGGCATTGGTATAGGCTGCTCAGGGAGGTGGTGGAGTCACCATCCCTGAAGATGTTTTAAAAAAGACTGGATGTGGCACTGAGTGCCATGGTTTAGCTGATAAGGTGGTGTTAGGTCATAGGTGGACTTGATATTCTCAAAGGTCTTTTCTCACCTAGTTAATTCTGTGATTCTGTGACTTGCAGAAGAACCAAGTACATCCTCCAGGCACAGGAATGGTGAGAGGAATAACTGAGGCTGATAGAAAACAGGGTTGGTGAAAAGAGTGAAAAAAAAAAGATAGGGAAAATGAAGGCTAAATGCAAGGCAGGACTCATGGGCAACTCTCTCCTTGCATAAGACATCACATTAAAACATTCCTACATCTTTTCTTCAAAGAATATCGTATTTCAGCCTGGTACAGTCTTCAGAACATACTGGGTGCTTTGCTGTCAAGGTCTTGGGAACAACTCTAAAGAGACACATTGTGAGCAATGCTGAGAAGAAACTCTCCTCAGCATCCATCTGTCCTAAATGGAAATTGAAAGCACAGCACTGATTAGTCCAGCGCCTGTCCATCACAAGCCAGACCAGAGGTAAGAGCTGTGGTACCAAATGTGAAGTGGTTACGGTACCTTCACTGCCCCAGGGCTCACAGGTGCTGACCGTCATTGACTCTTGGTTACCCACATGCCCCAATGTCCATCTGAAATCACTGCTGGCTAAAAGTCAGTAGGACCCACCTTAACTCAATGTTAAATCCAGCTTGAACATGGATAGTCCATTCACATCGTGCATTCAGTGGGTAACCCTCCAGCAAAATCTGACCTCTAGAAGCCCGAAGAACCTGCCCACACCCTGAGGACAAAAAGAAGAAAAAAAATTGTATGAAGGACCTTCAAGAGACATTTGAAGAAAATATATGTAGAAATAACACCAGAAGGAGACGATGGGATGGCTTAGGAGGATACACTCTTTCTCACAAGGCAGTGTATAAAATATTGGGACAGCCACACAATGGCTGTAAATGTAAATTATGACTATACTGGAGTATTGTCTAGGCTAAAAGTACCCCCGGGAAAGTTGTAGTTGATTGCTTCTCCCTGGTTTGCAATGTAGCCCCATGAAACTATTTCTTGCAGCTTTTGCCTTTCTGTTAATTAGCCCACCCACCCACCTGGCTGATGCTCTAGCTCAGAACAGTTTTGATGGAGCCCATGCTGACCTTTGCAACCACTGAAGCTGAGGAAGATGGTGGGAAAGTGACAAAACTACAATGAACATTTGATTTAGCTCAAGTGAGCAGAAGGATGAGAGAAAAAATCTGTTGCACCCAACATCATGGTTGCTAGTCCTTCACAAAGAGACTCTGGGAGGAAAAAGAGCTGATGTATTCCTAGAGGACATGTTTGCCCTCAGATTTCACCACATCATCCTTTCCTGTTAATGCCACCATGCCAATGAAGATATATAAACATCACAGCTCCTCTATCATCAGTGTGACACTGATGAGTCAGTGGGACACATACAGAATATACAGCCCTTATCCCTTCCTTCAGGTTCATTCTTATCCTTCCTCTAGTCTTGTTCCACTCTGCCTGTGCTGCTCTCAGTTTTTCACCATACTATTGAATGTACTTCAGCACTAATAGGATAAGATGAAGCACTCCAGTCATTTGTGCCCAATCTAAAAAAACCATCAGAGGACAATGAGCTGAACAAACAGTAGACAAGGTCACACCAGGGGAGCAATATCTTTTCATGACTGTCCTGCAGCTGTCCCTAGGCATCTGTCCAGGGATAGTTCTCCTAATTCCTCATCTTGAATGCTGAACATTTTTAGCCCAGAGTTTTCTCTCACCTTCGGTAACCTCTCCTTTTTCCCCAGCTACAAAATATGGCTAATGATATTTTCCTCTATGGAAGATGAAAAGTTGTTTAGTGATTTTTGCAGAGCTTGCTGTGATCTGCGCATGCACATCCTAGCAAAATGCACAGTCAAATTGCTATGTACCCAACAGAGCTAATTTTTCAGTTCCTACTTTCCTGACTACATCTTTCTGAGTGGAGTCTTGCACATGGCTACATCCCCTGGTAGCCTTTTGTTGCTTTGCTGGAGTATGGGGCTGTATCTGTAAGCCAAAAATTGCAATTCAGTCTAGCAGCATCACCTAATCAGGAGAGTCTACACAACACAGATGAGCATAAGTAAAAAGTCAAATGACCCAAAAGATCTCCACAGCAATTCTCTCACTTCTTTTTACCTCTTCAGTCCAACAGAAAGCTCTGCCACTTCCGCCTGTTTCCCTAGAGAAACCCTAAGCTTTTAACCAGTAACCCAGGATGAATGTTTCCTACTGAAACAGAGGGTTTTAGCACTCGCCTCCGGGCCCTTCCTTCCCTAGGGAGAAAGGGTGACAGTGACCTGATTTGGTGAAGTACCGAGCATCTGTGGTTCCCATTGATCATAGTGTCTGGAAATCAATCCTGCTGCATCTGGTCTATGGGGAAACATGAAGACTGCAGGTCAATTCCTCCTCTTTCTTCTTAAGAAAGTGTTGCTTCAATGAAATACCCTTTGTTCATTTACCCTCGGTTACCCTAATTAAGCAGAACCCAAGGAAACAGAAATCCTGCTCAGAAGAGTTCCTCAAAAGTGTTTCATCCTCTTCTGTGACTCACTCAGTTCCCTCTGCAAAAGGCAAGGATTAATGAGTGTGCCCAGCAACCACATTAGGATTCAACGAGTACATCAGGATCTGCTGTGGTGAAAATGATAATGCTCCTTCCCACAGCAAGAAACAGGCCCTTGTGCTGCCATTGGCTCCTGCCTCAAAAACAACCTGAGACAAAGCTGCTAGAAACCTTCAGAGAGTTTGACAGGAGGCTTGGACCACCTCAAAGAAAGTTTCCCTTTCGTCCTGAAGGGCTTTTGAGTTTTCGATGCCTTTAAGAAAGGAAAGCCAAAGAACTGGTGCAAAGAGATACTTGTATGCACGGCATACTAAACACACTTCTCTGTTTGCCATGGTACAGCCTGAACTCTCTGAACACTGGCGCCAAGGAAGTAGGTTTGGCCAGCAAAGCAGGTGGTCCAGAGACTAAATAGGAGCCATTCAGTGACCCTCTCCAAAAGAACGTTCTCAGGTTTGCTCCCACCCTTCTCTGCACGAAGCACCTTTGCAATCACATCAAATCTGTGCTCATAAATCTCCAGCGCTTCTAGCAGAAGTTAGGCTGACTCCCCAGACCAACAGTTCAATCATATGTTGATCAAAAGGAGTCTTTTCTCTTCCTATTCTAAATCTGCGGGAGACCTGGAAAACTCTCAAAAATAATTTACATCATAAACACAAATGCTGGCAAATTCTGCCTCATTTACAAAAAAATAAACCACTCTGGCAGCGTAGCAACATCCTTGTTCCGTTCCTGTTCTTGAAAAAAAGGCAGCTTTCAGGGCCACAGTAAGATTTCCTCCAAGGCTTGTTACTAACAGAAAATGAAAAAATTCAGGAGACCTCTGAGTTGTAGTTCACAGAGACCTGTGAGTCGATGGAGGGAGAGGTCCTGAGACGACCTCTGGTACGAACTCATTATCTTCTGAGTGCTGCATCTTAGATGTGAGGCTCCTTCAAAGCTCAAGATGACTGAACAGAGGAGAAAGACTGTAGAAAGGTTACTGCTATTCAGAAACAGGCTGATATGGGAAGGCAGCTGTCACTTGTCACAACTTGTTGCTTCCTGTTGGTTGTTGGTCACCAGTATTATGTGAAACAGTAATGTTCAGAAAGTTTAAAAAACTACAAGTACTCTTGTCTGGCACAGAGTCCACATTTGGACAGCAGAGCTGAGAACAGCTGTTAGAATAACACCACTTTCTCCCCTGCTTTGATGGAGCATGTGCCTTGAAGTGACATTACTACTTGGGCACAGCAAAAGCTGTTGGAGTGCATAGTACAGAGAAAAGGGCTCTACAGGGTTGGTTTTCCACTGGTTTTGGAGCCTAACATGCCTTTTAGGTTATGATGATTCAATCCAAGAGAAGTCCAGTTAGGAAATATCCTAGCACCCAATTAAATCTAGTCGGCATGTTTATTTCCTAAAAACACTCCTTTGGCCTACCCTATGAAATTTACCTTTTTTACCAAATGATCAGGGATCCTTTGGTAGGTTTTCAGCCATACCCATGCTTCCAGCTATGCCAGCGGATACTACAAACCAGACAGAGCCCCGGGCCATCCCATGGTACTTCTTCCTTGCCATGGCCCTCCATCACCACTACTTTTGCTGGCAGTTCCCACAAATCTCTCCCGGGAGCTCACCCTGCGCTGGCGAATGCACTCAGCGCCCTGAGCGCTGCCCGCGGCTGGGCCTCATTGCTCTCCCGGAGGTCCCCAGACCCTGCCATACAGCTCCCCCGCCGCGTACAGCGCTGAGCGGCCGCGGACGCTGCCGGCAGATGCTCCCTCCGCAAGCCCCGAGCTCCCCTCCCGGCGCCCGCCCCGCGGGATGACCGGGGCCCCCGGCCGCCNAGACAGAGCCCGGCGCTCCCTCCGCGGGCCCGCCGGGAGTGGCCGTGCCCCGGCCGCTCTGGCACTGGCACTGGAAGCAGGCAGATTACATCCCGCCATCGCCCTGATGGCGCTTCTTTGTGATTCTGGGATTCCTCGGCCCTCTGCCGCTGGCGAGGCACCCAGGGCTGGCTGCAAAGTTTCAGCTGTGATGCCGTATGCAGGTACCAAAGAGAGGTGGCTCCTGCTGTGCTCTCCCAGCTGTGATGTGTTAGCACATCCACGGCTCCAGCAGCCAGCGCCTGTGGCATTCTAGGGCTACTTGCTGGCCACCCTCCAGAGCCAAAGCCACATCTCTGTGAGCCCGCAGTCTGGCACCCGTCGTGGTTACAGGCTGCTTTCCAGACATGCCTGAGCCTGCCATCAAGGCCAAAATTGAGATAGCCATGAGAGCCACAGAAGGGCGCCTCAGGATGTGCTGGGGTCACAACTATCCTCTGTGTCCCCACTTGATGAGTGGAAGAGGCAACAGCCCTATCCAGTCTTCCTACCTTACCTCTCAAGTGCTACAGAACCACGTGAGAGAGATCACAGCCTCAGTGTCGCACTGCTTCCTTAAAGGAGCAAGTAGTAAGAAAAACACTCTAAGACAAAGCTGTCCAAAATTTCACTACTGCAAAGATGCCCAAATAGACCTCTGTGTGAAGGTGTATTTTCTTCAATACAAGTGGGAAGAATAAACTGAAATATACTGTAGGCAACCAATATATTCAGGCAGATGGAGGAAAAAATAGATGAGTGAATGAGTTAATGACTCTTTCTTGGCTCTGCTTTTAAAGAAAATTCCAGAGAAGCTCTAGCATGGACCTAGAGAAAATGGGACTTCAAAGTGTTCTCAGAAATCACACCGTAAACGGCAAGGGACTCAGTTGATCAACTTCCAAAGCCTCCGGGTTGAGTTAGCTCTGTTGCTGAAACATGTTGATTCCCCACATTCTGCTGTTTGAATCAGTGATTTTATTTTATATACTTTCACCTCCTGAATGGTCATGGGCAGTGTTGTGAAAACAAATTAAATTGTTGCTTTTAAATCAATGACTAGGAGGATACCAGCCTAAGGTATGTAGCACAATGGACAGAACAGAGTAGGGAAAGCAGACTGCTTTTATCCCTTCCAGTGAAAGATGAACAAAGAGACAGTCAGTAAAAATTGAAAGAGAGATAAACATTTGCTGGTGGGAAATTGGTGGAGGAAATACCAGTCTTAAACACTATACAATTAGCTGATAGAATTCATTGTCGAAAGACAGAATTGGGATTAACAGTTTAGCAAAACTAAAAAGCAGGAGCTTTTGTACACTGTCAGGAACAAAACCTTTAAATATTGCTACTGGGGCCTCCACACTCATTGTTGAGACATAATCAGAAGTTGCAGGACAGTGTTTTCTGGAGGTGCCTTGAAGTGTGTTGAAGATGTGTTGGTAGAGGAAGGAAACACTGGGATATCCTTGGGGCTGGCAGGGGTTGAAGGAGGACAGAGGGTAAGCTCTTTGATAAAGCTGTTGTCCTTGGAAAAGTTTATGCTTATGCTCTGGGGCTATGATGAAGTGTGTCCAAGAAATGCAGATTACAGAATATTTCCGGAGTCACGGTAGTTAAAGTTTTAAAATAAACCTAACACAAACAGACATTTAGTAGGGTTCTAACTCACCATGACATGAGGCCCAGTCCAATTCCTCTCAGACAAGCACTGAGAGAGTTTTTGTCCTGATTGTAGATCTGCTTACTGCCTGGTTGTGTTTGCCTTCTCCTGCTTGTGCCCTTTGCTAGAGTCGCTGTACAGGAATAGCTGAGAAGTCACAGCATGGCCCTGGCTCTGTCCCACCACCCTGACATCCCTCCCTGCCCATGCAGGACACTTACTCATGCAGTCCCCTCCATACCAGCCAGCTCTGCACTCTGCACAATAGATTCCCTTGATGTAGAAATCATCAAGTGTCCCTCCCCAGGAGCCATTTCGACAGGACTTGCAGTTCTCAAAGATGGTACAGCCTAAAAAGAGAGGCACTGTGTTAGATGAAAGCCAAGGTGGGTCGTCCTGCAGGAAGAGGAGCAGCCTCTCTGTCTTTTCCACAGAAAATGCCAATGACTTTAATGACTGCAGAGGTGCTGACAGCTTTCCTGCTGGGAACCATACCCAACCTCCACGCCTTAAGAAGCTCAGACTCTGAGATTTGGAACCAAACTCCCGGTCTGACTTGCCCAAACCTCTAAATCTTAATGCTCCATCTGTAAACACCTCTCTCAGGAACCTGAATGTGTGTGCTGATGCCACTTGGGCCCAGCCGAAATGATTCTGATGACTTCTAAATTGGTCTTGCCTCCTCCTGCTTTCTCCTCCTGCTCTCTCCTCACCTTTCATTTTCCTTTTTCCTTCTTGCTTGTGTGGCTTCCAAGTTGTCTCTCCTTTCTTGCTATGGGAATGCAAATCAAGCCAGAGTACCACCAAACCCCTCCTGGTGTGAAGCCGCCTATAGTGCCACCCTTGGGAGCTTCCAAGCCTGCCCAAGACATCCTGAGGACAACACTGCTAGTAGGAAGTGTTGGGTTTTTTTGGCCAATGATGCTACCTGCTTTGGGGGAACCTTGCCAAGTGCCTTGCTGCTGTCAGCTGAGTAGCAAATGAAGTTCCAGAGGAAATGCAGAACAATCCCATGCCTCAGTGAGATGTGCTTGCTCACCACTGCCCTGCCCATCATCTGCCATGATGCCTTGGCCAAAGATTTAGTGTGAACACAGCACAGCCACAAACATACCTGGGTGGATTAAACAGGAGTCACACTCGTTCTCCTCGTTCCTGCAGCAGGGAATGGTGTAGCCCACTCTTTCTTTCTGTCCTGGGCAGATGCACTCGATTTGGTCATATTCACAGCATTCCCGACACATGATATTCCACTCGGCTCCTGGGCAGTTCTCATTGATCACTGTGTACTCTGCAGAGAATGGAGAGGAGGACACATGGAAATAATCCATTATCTGATGAGGACTGGCAGGATCTACTATCCAGTGGTTTGTGGGATCATGGATGGCATGAGGCTGGCCAAGGTCTTCAGCCCAGAAAAACCCAAACTATGCAGTAACATGCGCCTGAAATGTCAGCATGGTTTGCATGTCTAAAGAACACTCAGGAGTTTTGCAATGCCAGCTGGAGGAAGCAAACAGACCAGAGAGAAGGGATATGTTTGCTTTCTCTGCAAGGCCTTCCCACTTCTGTGGTGAGAAAAATAGCTTTAGAAAACCACAGAGGATGACATCACATGACAAAGTTTCTTCAGATTGCAGGACTGATTTAAAGCATAATATATAGTATAGATTATTTAAACTATGATAGCATGTTTTGGTTGTATTTCTGCTTGTGAGTTTACTATTCTTGAAAACTGGGGGGGCCCCCCCAGGAAAGGCCACTTTTAAAGTTGGATTATAGCTGGTTTCACTCCCTGTTTTCACCCAGAAGCCCATGTTGTTACATTCAACTTCACTGCCAAAGGAAACAAGATTTTTTGCTAGTTTTAAAGGTTCATTTCACCCGGCATTTCTAATATGGTAGCATCTTTCTATTATTTAGCATAACCTCATATGATATCTAAGCTATGCTGGAAGTACCCTTTTAAGAAACAACCTCAGACTGTGACTCAAGACTGCCACAGTAAATGCAGATCCTGTCTTTCCCCACCAGTGTGCCGTCTAAATTCTACAAAGAGGGATCTAAGGAATGCACAAAGTTGTCAGCGTGCCTTCTAACCAGCTGACAGCTCTGATGACTGCTTTCATGGCATTCGATAGTAAAAAGAGAGAGCAGACTAGAAAGATGAGACATGAAGGAAACTTAATGAGACTAGCTCTTTTTTTCCCTTCTATCCTCCTCTTTTTTTTCTTTTTTTTTGTATTTTTATTTTTATTTGTGGTTAGGTAACAAGCTTTTTCCTTGTGTATTAAACTCTGAGTAACAGGGTTGCCTTGTCATGAAAAAAGCCATACATCTCTAAGGTGAAGCACTCCCACCTATGCCTGTACCTGGTTTCCTTCTCACACAACTTTTTTTTGTTTCATTTTCACTGATAACCTAATTACTGTTCCGGCTGGAGCTCCCTACCACTGAGCCTTGCTGCTCTGTCTCACTTGATTCTCCATGACCTCATGAAGCCTGGTTCCCAGAAGCGTATCTTCTCCCCTAATGATTTTTACTGACTCCATTAAAAAAAGGACCACCAAATTGTTTCATTTTTTCCCGTTTAGCTGGAAAATGAAACGCAGCCCTTTGTGCTCCTTAGAACTGAGCCTTTCCCTTGTGCCTGTTGTACCAACAAGGAAGAGTCCCCTGCTGCTCTAAGTTTAGGAATGAGCCTGCTGTTTGTGCTGAAACATTTCCATCCCCCCTCTCTGCCCCTATAATCATTCCAAAAAGAAAAAGCTGGTCCTGCTATCCAATAAGGTTCTGTAGTTTTTTATTCCAGTAGTGGAATCTTGCATTGAAATAATCTTAGTGTTCAGCAGTTTTACACCTTTTTGCCCATAGATCTTGACATGCTTTACAAAGTTGTCTTTCCAGATGGGAAAATGAAGCACAAGGGAGGTGAAGTGACTTTGCTCAAGGTCCCAGAGAAAAACAATAGTAGAACCAGGAATTAAAGTCATGCCTTGTAATTTCCAAAATGGCAGTCAATCAACCTGGCCAAGCTTGGGCTTCTTAACCTATGGCTATTATTCCCTTTTAATTAAGCCTTTTATCTATGAATTGTATCTGATTCAGATTCCAGAGAAAATTAATTAGACACATCTAATTATCTCCATAGAACTGACACTCAGTTTGATACATCTTACCATACAAGACAGACAATAGCTGTGTCTCTGGTGCATGGGGTGGGGGTCTCACTCCTTCCTGATGCAGTACTCTCTAAAGTCTGACTAATAAATAACTACCCAATACTCAGAGCTTTTGTAAAGCATCCTTCAAATTCTCATTTTTTCTAACTCAAGATAGAAATCTAATTTATCTCAAGATTGCTAAAGCCTATTAATAAAGTGGATATATTAGCCAAGACAAATTTTTTGTCTGTAAAGTGATCCAAATATTCACAGGCAAAGTTACATTGGGGTGACAAAGGAATGTCTCCATCTCTGCAGAAACTCAAATCCTGGCAAGGTAAGACTGTGAGCAGCACAACTTAACTTTCAAGTTAGCACCAAGAGACGGCCTGGACTATGTGACATCCAGAGATCCCTTTTAACCTAAATTACTCTATTCTTCCCTAAAATATTACACATGTATTTGTATGTAGGTAGTGTGAATGTGTGCATATGCATATTTATTTTTATATGTAGAGCTTGTATACACAACAGAGCCAAAAAGCAGAGGCCATGCTTATTCTTGGTGGATCAAATGTGTGTATTTGTGCAATAAGTTGACCTTGAGGTAATATTATGTGTTAAGAAGTGAGAAGCAGATCTTGGCCCGTAAAAAATTGTAAAAATATACCTGCTGCCACCTAGAAATGCTGTTTGCTCACTTCTTTTGTCTCAACTTAGACAATGAAAATAAACTGTCTTTTGATTTACTGACAATTTAATTCCCTTTCAGGTTCTCGGCTTCTGCAGTTTGGGCAATATATATAGCCTTGACAAGGAAATATGAGGATTTGAGATTTTTTTATGTGGCCCTTCTAGGATTTTCTTCACAGAAATCATGGAATCTATTATTTTGAGGTTCTGTAGAATCTATTCTTACAGAAATATGATTGAAGTGTTTATGCATCCCTTTAATAATAGCAGTATCCCTTTTATTTTATCTCTGGGCTACTGAAAAAAAAAAAAAAAGGCAAATAAAACCTTTGCCTCAGAAGTTTAAGAGGGATATGCGGAGAGACACTTATGTGTGTAATTAATGTTTGTTTGTGTTGCTGAGCTCAGCCTGTGCTCCAGGGAGGCAGAAGCATAACCCTGCTCCCCCTTGTGCGTTTGGGGACGGGCAACCACTGGCAGCTCCCACACACACACTTGGCCATTATTACCCAAAAACAGAAGAGAACGAGGCAGAAAAAAGTGGGGTAAGATTTATTGACTGAGTGAAATACTGAAAGCGAGGCCTCGGCCAGCTGTGGCAGAGATAATTGTGGGGTGTTTTGTGAGCTTTACTTTGATAATCTTCCAAAGCAGGCAGTCTGGCTTGCAGGCAGTGACTGTGTCTTTGATTATGGGACAAGCCGGAAGATGCTGCTTGACAACCCATGCAAAATATTTAGCTGCAATGAACAAACAAGACTCTGGACAGGCAAATAAACAGTGGATTAATTTATGAGATTTTAATGATGGGAGGAAAGCCCATTAAATCCAGGCATAAACAGCTCACATGGAAGCAGCTCAAGACCATGGAAACCAAGCAAGAAATGTCTGTGTTGGGAAAGCACGCAAACATCCAGGGCGTGTGCTGGAGGGAAGACCTTGGCTCAGGAGCCTGGCACAGCCCAACACAACACATCACCTGATGCTTTGGGTCCAGCCTGAGCAGGACTGTGAGGTGGGAGATCAACATTTTCAGGTTCAGATGGCAGCACATTCATGCTTGTTGCCTGTATCTGCAACTAGCAAGACCTCCTAATGCCTACAACATTTCAGATCCTAGAGGCTGTCAGTGATGGCTTTAGTCGGACACCAGTTGGAGGCAATGCTCCCAGACAATGTCCTCCTTGTCGGCAGTGTCAATACAACAACATTTCACCTCAGTGATGCCGCTACCTCCCCTCATCCCCAGGGCTGAGATCAGGCTTAAAGCTTTGGGGATTCAGGAGCAGATTCACAAGCACATTGTTGCCTCAGGGATGGGTCAGGCCGCTCATCATGGTAAAATGTCAGCTTCAGCTGAGTGATCTTTTGCTATAATGAATTTGTATATCATAAATATCTCACTTGATGGAAAGGGATTTCTGCTCCAAAGATCTGAGAGCTGGGAAAACTGTGTAGCTAAGAACTAAGGTGAATTGAAGCAAGCCCAATTATACCAATTATCTCTTGTGTCTTCCACTTCTTTAGAAGAATGAGAATTTTTTTAGAGTACAGTCACTTTAAGCTGATATAAGCCCATGCTGCTGTTGAGATGTGACATTTTTCTCCCTCCTCTCCCTGACTTCCCATTCCCATCCCTGTATTTGTGCTGACAGTAGCTGCTATGTGGAGGTATCAGACAAATGATTGAGCAAAAAAACAGTTTGCGATATCTGTCCTTGGAGGGAACTTCCTGTGCTACAAGTCCATTCTGTTATCCTGCAAAATTTTCCTTCCATGCCTCAATTTATCCATAAGTACATCGATAAACACTACATAAGCTCAAAGAAATATTACTTCAAATTGCTTTGAGAAGCGCCATTGGAAGTAACAGTGCAGTGTAAGACCAGATATAAACAGATAGATACATCTGTAGAATTTGAGTCCATAGAGAATGACTTTTTCGAAGTGATTATTAACCAGTTCGTGTTCCACAGATGAGAACATGCCCCTTTGTATTTGATTTCATCTTAATTTTTCAACATCCTGCTCAACAACAGTGACTGTCTTCCGCTGAAGAAACAAGCAGTTGAATTTGAAGGAGCAGTTTCTTAAAGCTGTTAGTAGGGAATGTTTGGCCATGTAATAATTCTGAAAGGATTCTTTAAGTTCTCATTAAAGAAGACAACTTCAACAGAGGTGAAACCTAGTAGCAGCTTACACTTTCTTTAGGTCTGTCTCATTTTTCTGCTCCTTTCTTACTTGGCTCTACTGCCATTTTACAGATATGCAAGCTGGGCCTCACCCCACAGTGATCAGGTGTGTGGACATTGACATAGGAAATGCTCTCAGTTCAACACTGGCTGAAACTGTGGCTCCATTGTGATGAATAGTAAACTTCTCCATTTGATTTCCGCGAGGCCAAGAGGAAGATACCTTGGAAGGGAAGAGGGATGTTCCCTTTAAAATATTTTTACTGGGGCTCTTGAAAAATTATGTACCCCAAACCCTTAATAATAAAGGAAAATGCAGGTCTTTATTGTTAACCTTTTTGCCTAAGATAAACTGCTGTGCAAATTACATCTATTTGTCTATTTGATGTGTTAAGAGGATGAAAGGGATAGTGCTGTCTCTAAAACCACTTGCTTCACTTTAGAAATTACGTACCTATTACTCTTTTCAGCAGCTGGGCTAATTAAAAGAGAAGCTAAAATATATTCCTGGTTTAGTTTTACTCAGTGTGCTTACTTTATGGTCATAGACCTTTGCTGAAAAATTAGACTGCTGCTTCTACATAGTTAGCGTCCTTTTCTGCCAGTAGTGTGTGCTTTCACACAGTGGCAAGTGGAGAGAGGCAAAAAGAAAGGATTCCTATTAAAAAAAAATATCAAAGCCAGTGGGAGAACACAGGAGGAAATTTACAATGCTACGTAGACTCTGTCCACTTAATAAATGCCCACTAATTCGACTGTCTTTTAAACACCTCTATCCTTTAGTTTCTTCTCAGTATTTATGACCTGGCATTTGTGATCTTATTATTGGCTCTGTGGCCTTGTGGCTTCATTTGAGAAAAGCTGTGGCAGGAAGAAATAGGCAGGTTAAGGTTCTTCAGAAGTTGCCACATTACCCTTCAGGCTTCAATTCTTTCTGGGACGGAGGATCTTATTCTGGGCAGAAAAATTCTACTAGTGTGATCAGGAAGAGTATTTGTTTTCTCTGTGCTGCAAGACAAGGAACAGGAACAGGTCATGAATGTAGAACTTTTGATGTTAGACTTCTGCAATAGGGGAGAATGTTTGGAAATCTGTGGAGAAGAAGCAGCTGCGGTATTGAAATTCATGACCACATAACATGAGAATGTGCTCATGTCCTAGACGTAGAGGAGTGGTGCTGGACCTGTCCTGAGGACTTGCCTCTCCTAATGGTGTGAGACCTGCAACATGTCGGCGACTTAATTTGCAGTTAATGTTGCCCAGGTAGAAATAGTCCGCAGACAGCAGCAACCCTCCTCAAATTTTAGTCCTTACAGCTAAGTACTACTACTGTGTAGTCCAGCCCTAACCAAGGACTGAAGATGCCCTCAGTCTGCCAGGCCTCTGTCCCTGCTGATGGCTTGCCTCCCTACCCTGTGACTTTCCGTGCAGTTTGCCCCTCACCATGTCTCCCTTGCAGGAGGGAGAGGGGCATCCACATGCCCAGGGGAGGTCCTACTGCTGACAACCGCATTGTCCTGTGGTGGTCAGCAGTCCTTCAGAGCTGGTGGAGAGAAAAATCCTGGGCATTGGCAGGCTTGCAGGGTCTCCCGGGAGCTACTTGAAGAGGCCTCAGGGCCAAAAGTGAGTAACCCCATGACTTTTTTCCAAAATAAAAAGCAAGTCTCTTTCTCTTTGTCCATGCTAGGAGCCTAAACATGTGAACTGAAGTAACCCATTTGCTAAGATTGAATGCATCTGGATGTGTCTGAGTGCATCTGGCCTTCACTTCCCTAGGCAGAGGCTGGAGGGGGGGAGGAAGAGAGGTTGGGAAGGGTTTAGATAGGCAGAAACACAAAAACACACATATATTTTTAAGGAAACATGAGTCACTTGCACTCCAAGTTTATTCCAAAAAATAAATTCCCAGACCGTCCTGACTCCTGCCCCCAGCTCTCGAGGCAGGCCCTGTGCAACTGGGTGTGATAAATATGGATAAAAATTGGATACATCTGTGGGGAGGAGACAAAAATGCTATTTTCCAACCTGCCCTGACATGTTAAGGCCACTGCACTTTCTGAGTCGCTCCCCTGTCTCAGAGAGCCCCTTTTGCGGTGACTGGAGGGGAGCGCCTGGCCCCCTCGTGCTGCCAGCTCTGTGCCAAGCAAGTGTCACCAGCTGCTCCACCACCAGCGCAGGGCAGGGGAGGCATGGCCAGGAAGGGCAGGGGGCAAGGGGGACAGCTGACGTCCATGTGTCCCGCAGGCTCTTCTCACACTGCTCCTGGTGTGTGAGGATGAGTGTTGAGGGACCCAGCACACTCCCTCCAAAGCTCACAGCCCTTGTGTCCCGCTGGCCACTGTTGTCCTTCCTCCTGCCTCCCTTTGTCACTGCTGCTGAGGGGACTCAGTGCTGGATTTCTCTGTGGATCAGATTCTTGCCATGAGAGAGATGTGCTGCCCCTGCAGCAGGAGGGGTTTATGCGCACTCAGCTGCCTGACAGCCACAGCCTGTGCCCAGGGATGCTCTGCCACTAGCTCTATGCCACTCCAGCACATGGCACATGCCATGGAGCCACCTTGCCTGGCCAGTGTGAGTGGGAACACATGTCTGAGGGACAGGCCACTGCAGGGACAAGACAGTGCATGTGGCACAGAGGTGGGGAGAAGGTCTCTGTGCTTGTGACCCAGGGGAAGCTTTGGCAGGAGGCCGGCCTGGTGGGCAGATGACCCTGGTCATCACCTGTGTCCTGAGGGGTCAGTAGGGACCCTCTGCTGCAGCCCCTGCTGAGGGGGCCTCTGGAGCACCATCCTTGACACAAATTCTTTACAGTCCTTGAGATCTGAATGCCTGCAGATCTGACAGCTCCCCTGGTAAGGGGAGTCAGCACTGCTGAAATATGCAGCAGCTTCAAGGGTGGGTGACTTGAGGGTACCTCACCTCCCAGTCCTTGGGGCTGCAGCTCCCAAGAAAGCAGCCCGTGATGCTGACAGCTGGCTGCTGCAAGCAGGTCTGGACACCTCCAGGTATAAACAGCCCAGGTTCATGGCCATAACTACAGCAAATCCGCACTCAACAGAAAATGCTTTTTGCTCGACCTTATCAAGATAATGCATGCTGGTTCAGCAGAAACTGGGATGGGGCTTGAGTATAAAAAAGATCATTCTGCTTTAACAAGGCTTCCCCTTCGAAAGAATAATATTGGCAGAACTAAATCCCAGATTGGAAACAATGTGTGGGTTTTGTTTTCTTTTTTTCCTTCACTTTTTTCTCCCTTGCCTTCATTCTTGGTGTTGGGGCTGGAGAGGAAAATCTCTGTCTTGCCAAACTAAACAAATTACGCTTTACAATTCAGAGACTTAAATGCCTCGTTTTATCATCATTTCCGTAGCACTGAGTGTTGAGAAAATAAAAGGAGTAATAAGCAAAGTGATTGCATACCTTTTTCTTAATGGCCATTGGCAAACAAATTCAGCCAGTTGTTTCTCTTTAAGGCTATTAAGTTTGCCTGAAAATCATTCCTGGGTAAACCTACACACACACACACACACCATGCTGACAGGAAAAAAAGTACATAAAGCAGACCCCCTTATTTCTATTATTGCTATCCCTGCAGATCTCCCTGCTTCCCATGACAGCACATGAGATCAAACCCCTTTGACCACACTGAAGGAAAGGGACTCATTCGACCATGCCGGGAACACACACGCTCTTTTACAGTACCTCTTGGCAAGCAGGAGATGAGCAGGAGCTGGAGAAGAGTGAGTCCTACAAGTGTCCAGGGTGCTCGCTCCATACTGCCCAGGCCAGTGCAGCGGTGTGACTGCTCGGGAAGGGAAAGCAGGCAAACAGCTTTTACTGGGACCTCACCAGCTCCAGGCTGCAAGGGATCTCGGATTTCAGACCTCAGCACGCTCCCATCCTCACCAGAGGGGAACTACCTTCAAGAGACTTCTCAGGCGTCCAGAAACACACGTCACCCCAAACCTCTCCAACTGCTGCCTTAACCCTTTCTGGACTCTGGCAACAAATCCCTTTTGTGATGGCTTTATTGGCTCAGTTCTCGGAACTGAGAGAGCAGCTTTCTTTATGTAAAGAAAGATGTTTAAAGTGGGGAGAAAGGGGAATGCAGATATCTCTCTGTCTGAGCCATCCCGGTTGCTGCGGGTGAGCTGAAGTTACAGACATCTCCAGAAAGAGGCACTTTGTTCTTGCTCCCCTTGGGCTTGTGGGGGCTGATGCATCCCGGGGGGTGGCAAGGCTGGGACTGGGGTGGGTGCCGAGGGGGATTCCTGTCCCACACTCCCGCGATTGGGCAGCCTGGCCAAGTGACATAGTTCACTTTACGACGTGCTTAAAATAGCTGTGCATTTTTATCGTGGGGCAGATGAATGAATGAGGCTCACTAAAAGTTCACTCCACAGCGGATGAAAACCACAACACACAAAAGGAATCACTTGGCATACATGTACTTGTGCTAGTCAAAACCATTTTGCTGACCATTTCTGCCAGGAAATGAAATTTTGGCAAAATTTAAATGTTTTGTCAGAACATGTTGATATTGAGGAAATGTTTAATCCAAACAAAGGAGATCATTTAGTTTGGATTTTATCTTTGTGTCATATTTTGTTTTGCCTTTTCTATTAGTACATGCTACCGACTTTTTTCTGGTCTTCAACCCATATTTCATAGCAGCATACTTAATTTTCTCTAAAATTTTTCTTGAACAATTTTTAATACCTTCCAAAGGACATGTTTTTTTACCTCTAAATAAGACTTTCTTATTTTGATTTCTATTGCAAGAATTCAAAATTTACATGTATAATAAGGGGAAAAAATTGAAAAATTGGCATTTGCTTTGGAGTAGGAAATCAAGTAACCCAAAAAGCTTTAACAAATACCTACAGCAGTTTGTAAGACTCAGGCATGTTGAGCAGCCTCAAAAATTTGAAAGCCATTGCCAATGGAAGCCTTGAGCAGTTCAGTGCAGTGCAAAATCCCCTACCCCTTCAGATGATCTTTCATGGGGTGAATTCCTTTCACCAGACATCTCTCTAGTTTAGGCGTGTCTGTCTGCCAACCTCTTGACTTTACACTGTGAACAGTCTTTTCAGGGTTTGTGCACCTTCTATATAAAACAATACCAAAGTATTCCTTTCCAAATCTCTTAAAGTTGATACAAACCTGCCACTGAGAATACCAATAGAAGAAGACCTGAGATGGGTGCCAAGATTTTAAGCATTATGGCGCATAATCCTTGCTGAGCCAGCCTGGCTGCTGCCCTGGGTTTTGTGCAGCTCAGGAGGAGGTCACCAAAGCTCTCCAAGTGCCACTGGGCCTTATTATGGCTCAGTTACTACATTCTCCTGGAGCCCTTGATGGACATTTCTTGCCCCAGGATCCTGAAACTCTGCCTTGGTGGTCCCTTGCTCCTTTCTGATTATTCATATACGCGCTCTAAACTCCTTTCTTATTTCAGCTTTGGGTTCCTCTAACAAGCCATTGCTGGTCAGTGGCAGGAGGAAAAAAATTGAGGAAAAAAAATAAGACCCCAAGAGTAAATGAAAATATTGAAAACGGGAAGCTCTTACATTTTCACAAAGAAACACTAAGCTATTTTAAAGCCTGTGGAATCATTAGTTTATTTCCTAGACATTCTTTCCAGTAAGCAATTAAATTATTTAGGCTAGTAAGACCTTTTTGGACTGCAAGTTGACTTACAGATGTCTGAGGTTTAGATATCTTTGAGGGGGAGGCTCATGGGGATGTAAGCCAAAATCTGGGTTTGGTGTGTAAAATGAATGGAAATCACAGAGCACTGAATGAGGCTGGACATGAGGAAACAGAGTTTTAAGGACAGACATAGAGGACTTAATACTTGGTCTCAGAAAGGCCAGAACCACTGGGGAAAATATATCCACAAGGGCCACAACTATTCGAGTAAATTCCTGTGACACCTTCAACAGGTAGAAAAGGAGCAGATGAAGTTGTGTCTTTGCAGGAATCAGCTCTGCAGGGACACCTTCTGTTTTAGGGTGGAAAAGTGGTCCTTCTGTACTAAGGAGATGTGAATTAAACGGTTAACTGTAGATTTATGGCATCTTTTTTTCCTTTTTTTTTTCTCTGAGGGAATGTAATTATGCCACCAGAAGATATAACCACTCTCAGAATTACTCTACTATGCTTAACTTAGCTTGGCACCTTGCAAAATCGGTTTAGTCGGTGAATCCGCTGTCTCCTTAGAGAATGGCTCAGCAGCCAAACAAGAGAATTCAGTCATGAGCCCACAAGTTTGCACGTGGTCTATTTACATGGGTTGTCTGTTGGGTTGTAGCTTTAGTCCCAGGAATGACTCTGGGCAACTTACACAGAGCTCCTGAATGCGCTTCTTGAATACCTATTAAGAGGCAGAGACCAAACCAGGCACAGTGCACCAGCCAGATATTTCAGGTTGTATGTAATCCCCCATGAAAGAAAGCTAAAAGCTCTTAACCATGTGTCTGTGCTGCTGAGGAATCTCACTGTAGCATTTGGCTTCAATGTTAGTATCTGCCTTACTGTTGAATGTAAAGGTTTGGAAAGTACATTCCACTGAAACTGAATTGTAAAACAGAGTGCTGCAAAAACTGATAGAATTATTGATTATTAATAATAACTTCCAAGTACCTAGCAATTCATTTCAACCTAGAGTAAAACAATAATTAATTTAATAATTAATAATTGAACACTGAGTGAATAATTAATGTGCAATTAATACCACTAGCTCATGTTTCTACTAATTTGCCATGAAATCTGAAAAACAGTCTGTGGTCCAACCTGCAAAAACAGAAAGAATGACATTATTTTATACTGGGGGAATGTGACACGCAGGAATATGAGCTGAGGCACATATCCTGAAGAACAGTGGCAGGTCCAGTGTGGAACGCAGAAACTTCATCCCATTTGGTACTTGTAGCTCTGGACTATCCTGCTTGAGAGTACTCAGTGGATGGATATATAGTTCTGAATAAATTCAGTCTGGACTTGAAATAAAAATGATTTCTTTTCAGTCTTTAAAATTTTAGTGAACTTTTTATTTTCCCCCAAACTACGGAAATCTCTTGTTTCTGTTACTGGAACATTGCCAGAAAAATTTCTGCTGTTGTGACTTCTGCTCAGGCAATTCTGTCCCAAATGTTCTTGATTATCATCCAAAGCTCCAGAGGTTCTGCTAGGAGGAAATCTGTGATTTTCAATGTTATTCACTCTGCCACTACAGATTAGATGCCTTCACAGGACTTCCTTCTTACAAGAACATTTGGAGCCCATTTCTTTTTTACAGGCAATATTCCCACTTAACTAGACGAGTCTTCAGCTAGAGAAAGAGTTTGAATCATCTGGACTCAAACGTGCTCCCAAGAAAGTTGTTGGAATTAGATCTTGAACTTTAGTGACTGCCCAGTAATACCCATCCCGTTCGAACAA
The DNA here is from genome assembly GCA_013397315.1 of Donacobius atricapilla. NCBI lineage: Eukaryota > Metazoa > Chordata > Aves > Passeriformes > Mimidae > Donacobius > Donacobius atricapilla. Next base: position 19,513 of record WBMY01011378.1, on the reverse strand, counting down.
TATATGAAGAAACCACTGGAAAGACATCATAAAAGAAAATGGACCCATTGAGAGGGTGGAAAGGATTTCTATCTCGGGGGGAAATGAAGTTCAGATGAAACTCAGATCTGGCACTTTAGGAGTAACAGCAAGAGAGACTAATGAAAGATTAGCACTAATATTTTGCTTCTCCCTTCAAAGCATTGTTGTCCAATAGGGAGGGTCCTTTTTGAGGAGAGATTATAAAGTGTTTGCCTTTAAAATAAAGCTTTTAAACTAAATTCCAAACTAACTGGAATATCTGAGAGACAATTTATAAATTCCTAGGATTATCAAGAGTATATTTTGCCCTTTGGGCTTCAATCTGCTGAACATGTGCAATGCGAATATCCAGTATTCATGAATTACATTGGAATTGTGGCAGCCTACCCACACTGGCACATATAGATAAGGGCCCTTTGTTTGGCTTTTTCTGGCCTGAGTTCTGCAAAATATTCCCATCTTTCTGTGGGGTGTTAATCCTGTGACTGAAACATTACAGTCCAGGAGAGCTAACTGGATGTGAATAAAAGTGGTCAAAAGAGGTAGGAGTTGCAGTGCCAGTACACAGTACAGCCCTTGACCTAATGGGACATGCAAAGACAATGATAATGCTTTTTTAGACAGCATTTGTATTTGATAATGTATTTGTTAGAAAGATTTTGTCAGGAAAATTGAAACAGTTTAAAGTTTACAAATCCAAATATATTTCTGGACAGGTCAGCAGCAAAACAGGCCAGAAAAAATGACTGCTTAATGGCACCCACCAAGCAATATGCCTTGTTTCAGTTATTATCACACGTCTTTGTCTGGATGGTTTTTTCACTGATCCTTCTGTGTTTCAATTCTGTATGCAGTCTGTGATAATCTTCACCATAGCAACGTGTAAGAAAAGAAATGGGTGGAAGATTTGGCTTGAAATTAAAACTAGCCAGTAGTCAATTCTACGTAACAATCAGTCAGACACTGATATTACTGTCTAAGGGGATAATAAAAAAGGGCTGTAATTATTTATTTCCCTATGTGGAAATGACCAGCTTGTAGATTCAGTCATTCATGTGATACACATTTTTAGTTTGAAGGTTAACAAATAAGGCTTTCTAGGTTAATGAGTGAATAATTTAGTCTATATAGCAAATTCTGATCAAAAACTGATCACCAAAACATCAGAGACACAGAAGATTAGGAATTGTTTTGATTTTATTTAAGTTGGACTTACGTTTTATGGTCTTGGGTACATGTGAATCAGGATAGAAGCCAAGAAAAGAGTAAGGTTTTGGGACAGAAACCTAACCATGTTCCAACCAGAAGGCCAACTGCAGCATAAAGTCCAGTCAGATGAATGTATGCATGAAACAAAGATCAGAAAAATGTATGTGGAAGGTCAGCTTTCCAGAGGTGCTCAATATCTGATTTTTCAAACTTACAGTTTGTAAAAGTAAAATGTAAAAGTACAGCAGTTCTGGAAATACAATTCACACAAGCTGTAACTGTATTGCAGCTAGGTAATGGGGATAATGGACTGATGTAGGACTTGAGCAGTGCTGTCTAACAAATTAAGAGCTTAGTCTGAAGTACTGCTTTTTTGTCACATCCTTTTATCCTTTCATTGATCCTCATAAAAACTGAAAATAAGGCTCACTTTCTATGTCCCAGTAGGTAAAATTTGCCAAAATGTCCTTAGGAACGTTCTATGAAAACGTCTATGTGGGAACAACTGTGAAATTCTATTAACAAGGAGTAACAAAACCATTCACCTTTTATGCAGTTGTTTTACATGCCATACAAATAAATAATCAGGAAATGTATAGTAACATGCCATTTATTTTCCTGCTGCAACTTTTGGGAGTTCTGCCATTCATCATTTAACACCATCTTACACTAGTCAGGTCTCAGGTTTTTTTGTACTTCTCCCTTGGTTGACTTGACTGACCTTGACAAAAAGGGAGAGAGTGAAATAAGATGACAAAGATGATAAAAAGAAATATATATAACCATTCAGAAAGAAAGAAGATTACTCTGACTAATGGATGAAGTGGCTGAGATCTTTCAGACAAGTAGGCTGTTCTGAGAACAGTTGGACAAGGTCACCAGGGGAGTGCAAAATTTGATCTCATGTTATAAAAATATATACTGCTCAAAATCCCAGACCAGTGTGCAGTCATGTCATCAATTTTTATTAAAAAAAAAAGTCATCACCATCTTCAGCTACTGCAAAACCAAGTGCTGAGAAGCATGTTGCTGAAAAGTATCATTTTATCCACTTTTTTTTTGTGCTTACCAAGCACTGATGTGCCAAGCTGACAGTCCTGGTGGTCCTGCTCCCACATAGTTATCCTCCATGTCATCTTTGTCATCTTTGAACTCTGGTGTGCCAGACCACAACTGCTGATTCACTTAAAAACTTAGAAAAATTTTCCTAACAGTTTTTCTTATATTATTTTTTAGGCAGTGATACTGGGATATGAATCAGATCATATGTTGTTAAATGCTGTCCCTCAGTATTTAACCTGTGCATAATTCTGAAGCACAAATCCCACCCACTGCCCTTGCGTAATTCTTAGGGGAAAATTTGCATCTGTGAAATCACCAATCGTGGCACTTTTCAGGAATGCATCCTCAGCGAGTATAGGCTATGCTGGCATCAGGAAATCCCCCTCTGTGTATTGAGTACCACAGAAAAATGCATCTTGACATAATTCTGCTACTTACATAGCTATATGAACTGGGGAGGTTTAGAAGACTTACAAGATGCTACTCAAGTAAAAATACTCTCTATACAAAAAGTGTGAACTAAAATGTTAAATCAAGTTAATAGAAGATCTTGTGTAGCTCATGTGATGTCTGTTTAAAATATCCACAAAGATACCACACCGTGCCAATCACAATGGTATTTTCAGCTCCGACCTAGTAAAGACTTAAGTATGTGCCTAACCTTGGTTACATCAGTAGTCTCATTGACTTCAATGGGTCTAAATGACTCTTTTAAGTTTTTGAGGCCTAAAAGTACGAATGGATATCCATAACTGAGACTAGGAGAAGTGACAATGCCAGGGGTGATGTGGAAAGTTGTCTGCCCACGTCCTGGTGTGGCTGGGCTTCCCTCACCTGCAGGGATGTGAAGCATCGCTATCAGTGCTGCAGTTGCTGCCCTTGGCCCTCATTTTGCAGCGTGCTGCCTGCTTTGTACAAGAAATAAAAAGAAATAGATTCCATCAGAGCTGATTTGTCTCTGGGATTACCAGCAGACTAGCATCAGAACACTGCTTCAGAAACACTGGAAGAGTGACAGGAATTTCTAATTTCTAAATCCTTCAACATACATTGTTAATAAGTGTATCAGAGTTTTTAGCAAGTATTTATGTAGAAGCCTTCAGGATTAGAAATCAACATCTCTGGTTTGCTTTAAAGATTGAAAAAACTCAGTTGAAACAAAATATTTTTCCACACCATTGTTGCTCCCCTTGGCTTTTAGCATTCAGTGGCGTACAAGTTGACAGAGAGGCTATTGATTTTTAATACTGTGAACATTTCTTCCTAGAAAGGGAACAATAAAAAGGAGTAGAAAAGAAATAGCAATTCTTGTTTTCTCCAGCAGGGCTTTGATCTTATAAGTTTGAGCAGTAAAATAAAGGAATAGTCTATTCCTTTGCACTTTGTCCTGCTTAAAAATCCACCTTTCTCCATCTTTCTTATTATTTCTCTATCTTGAAGCCACATTGAGAGCACATGCCTCATCACAGATTTAAACTTCCTATATGACACCTTCATGAACTCCTATTGCACTATAACACAAAAAAAAAATTAAAGAAAAGAAAAAGTCTTCCTTTTCTACCAAAAATTCTACACAGAAAAATCTACTTCAAGTAGTTTAAACTGCTTCATGAAGGACCTTAGAAGGGCCAGTCTTGGATCCAGTAGAGAATTTTTAGTTTATGCTGCAAGATTATTGACTATTGTGGGGGAGCTGTTCCTATATTTTTGGTTCTGTCCATAATACTATTGTTTATGTTCAGTCACTGTTTTCTGTGTGAAGAATCTCTTGGCCATTGACATTTGGTTTAGATTTCTTTTCATGTATTTTTAATCAAAGGAAAATTTGATCCAAAGCCAAGCAGATTGTGCTGGTTTGTGTTGTCATTCATCATGAAGCACAATATTGTCTGCTTCTGCAAAGTGCATGTTTCAGAAAGGCGGCAGGATCTGGCCTTTGGTGCCAGCCCTGCTCTGCTGTTCTAGCAGACTAAAGCTGCTTTACATGTTCTATAATTTTATCACGCAAAATAAGCCACGTGGGCCTCATTGTAAACAAATAAATGGAACAATAAGATGCATATGAAAGAGATCTGCATATTCCCAGCTAACTGGAGTATATTTGGTATTATCCTCCTTCTCCCTGTGATCATAACTAAGGTGGACCCACTGCTTACTTTTACAGTTTTTCTCTTTGAAGTACAACCTATCAAGTGCAAAAAGAAGAAGGAAACATACATCAAAATGTCTTAATAAACAGTACTCAAAAATAAGTTGGTGAGAGGGGTTTTTTTCCCTGTGTGTAGGCACAGAGTAAAGATTTTAATCAGTTTAAGATTCCTTTATAAGGTCACAGTGCTCAGTGTGATTAACTAGATATGAAATTTGGCAGGGAATACATTCATAATATGATCTAATCACGTTTGGTAGTGCAGGGAGGGAAAGAAAGAAATTGGCTGAGAGAAGATTGCTTAAAAGTTGGCAACCTTGCAAATACTGTAACTTCTCTATGGAAATCTCATCAGAATGATGAGCCAGCCATCTTTTCCAAGCTTGTGCAGAAATTTTCCTTTCAAAATATTTGTGCCTAAGAGATAATGGATGACTTCTATTACTGAATGGCTCCTGCAGTGCACTTTAAGGACTAACCTGAAGTATCCTCTGCTATTTCATTATTGGACCGCAAACTGCTTTGCCAAAAAGCCTCACTCCTCACTCCTTCCCTTTTTTTCAAGCCTAGGGCTCATAGATCTGCTGGAATATTGTCACATAAATGCAGCCAGGCCAGACAAGATTAAGTATCCTCTTTGTATAGCATTCTGCCTCCAGAAATGACCAGATAATTCCTTATTACTTCAGCAGATAAAACCACTAAACTCATTGGGATAACCTTTCTAACTCACAGTTCTATCTTGTTCTTTACTAATAAAGGCCAACTGAGCTCCTGAAGTGGTTTTTTTTTACTAATTATGCTTCTTACCTCTTGCTCTCTCTCTATATATATGTATTTAATTCCTCTTTTAAACGTATTAAGGTTTTGCTTCCAAAAATATGTGGTGGAATTGATTGATTATCCAGCTTACTTTGCACCAAGAAAAACTTATCTAATCAGGTTTGAACTTCCTAAATTCTCTTTCATAAAATTACCCTTTGGTTCCCAAAAACCAAGACAAACAGTTAAACCATACCTCTCTAACATTTTCACCAGGCTGCTAACCAGGCTGCTATTTTTTTTTTAAGACAACGCTCACCAACTTTTTAATTGCCACCAATAGACAAGTTTAGTATTCTTTACCCTGCCTCTCCCCTTTTCCTCTCCATCCTTTAGTTCCACAATATCCATTTGAAATGCAGTGATTGGGATGAGGTGAGTGTCCCACAGGGGTCATTCCACTGATTAGATCAAAGCATTGCTTCACTCTCTTGGTCATGTTCTCCTCTGGCCATACTTGCTGGTGTGTTGGAATGCAGCTGCCACTGTAGCCACCACCTCTTTGGCCTGCCCAGAGCAGGATCCAGCTCATTTTCCTGTTCCTTCTTCCTATCAAAACCAGACAATTTTGACCCATAAACTTTGTTTCCGAGCCATGATTGTTTAAATTGATTTCTGCCCTTCTATAAGGCGCCTCAGAAGAGGCTGCAGGGAAGTCTGAGCTATAACAACCACCCATCCTCTACCCACTGCTTTACTCTCCTGCCAATTCACTTTTTTTTTTTGTCTTGCAGTGCCCCTTACTATTCTGAGCCCAGAGATCCTCCCAGCACCAGCACAGCTGCCACTGTCCTCATCTGCTGCAGCTTCAGATGGCTCTTGCTGAACTTCTGTTTTCACCTGTGCAGTTCCATTATTTTCAGAGATGTGGATCTCCCATGTGGCCCTATTGGTATGAGCAATCATTGTGAACATCACCTACTTTTACAACAGAAATCTTCTGTTTTTTTCAATATGTCTTCATGCCCTTCTTCTCCATAGGCTCAAATATGCAGGCATTAGGTCCCATTGCAACATCAGTATCTGAAGTGTCTGAAATGCTTGCACCAAAAATATTACTTACATTACAAATGAGAAATAATAGTGCTACTGTCAGTAAAGAATGATTCATCATTCTGTACAGCCTTGGCAATGCGACAAAGGGAAAATATTCAGGAAAAGAGAGTATTTTCACAGAGTTGGTAAAATGTTCAATAAAATAAATATGATCTCCCTAGAGATCATGGGCAATGAACATCTAATTTCAGCCTTTACAGGAAAGTGTCACTGTTTCTTTCATTCTTTGTAACTCCACAGAATAAGGGATGTATTTATAGAAAAGTAATATCTAGATAGTGGGCTTCCCAGGAAAGATATTTACCATAGCTACACTCTCTTTTGACTCTTCATAAATTTACACATGGGTGTTCTCAATATTAATTGCCAGACAGTTATTTGGTGCAGCCCTGGGCACACAATATTTATAGAATCACAGAATCATTAAATCATAGAATCACTAAGTCATAATATATCCTGAGTTGGAAGGGATCCAAAAGGATCACCAAAGTCCAGTTCCTGGTCCTAGACCAGAAAAACCCACTCAATGCCCAAGAGCGTTGTCCCAAAGCTTCTTGAACTCTGCCAGGCTTGGTGCTGTGACCACTTCCCTGGGGAACCTCTCCCAGTGCCCAACCACCTTCTGGGTGAAAAACTCTTTCCTAATATCTTAATAACTTAAACCTCTCATGATATAGCTTTATGTCATTCCCTCAAGATCTATAGCTAGTCACCAAAAAGAAGGTTCTTGTTACTGGAGATATTCTTTAGTATTGCAAATTGCCTTTAATTTACCCATCTATCTGTTGCGTAAAATAACTTTTAATTTCTGAAGCTAAACTGGTGATGAGTCAATGACACATTGAATGCCACACCAGACTCTAAGAGTACTTTTACTGGAAGCAGAAACTCTGCTTTGGGGCAAGTGCTTCAGTCCCAAGCATGAACCCTGGTGTCCAGAACTGCTCTGCCATGGAAAGTGGAGCTTCTCAACAAGTGCCTGCCAGAAAAAAAAGAGGTGCCACTCATTCAGACTTACTGACAACCTGCCTAAGGGAAACACTTTGGGAGGAAGGGCTGGCTAACAATTGTTCATGAGCTTCTCCAACTTCTCTGCAAGAGAGAAGTGAAACATGCTTAGCACCAAAACAAAAGGACCAGATGTTTGTGGTGGGCTGTATAAAACTGAGGAATTCACAAAGGAAAGGAAATTTTAGCAGGTGAGAAGATCAAAGAAACGTTTTCACAGCAGAAGGTCTTCTCCTGATGTGTGGGAATAGGTAGTCAAAGCAAGCTGTTCTTCAACAAGGAAGAAAAGAGAAAGAAAAACACCATGACTGAAGAACAAAGTAAATTTTATTTATTTCTCAATTCAAATATCTGTCAAAGAAAACTGATACATATTTTTCTACTTTGTTCACTACTTTTTCTTACGTTTGCTTTTATTTAAGTAAACCATTGTATTTTGCAAGGTTTTACATCCAAAGGGTTTACTTTCTCTGTCATGGGAGTTACAACGTTACCTCAAACAGCCTCCAGGCAGAAATGGCAGAAAGAGAAGCTCCTAGTCCTGTATCCCACAGGATGGCAGCAGCCAAGATGCCAGAGCATCACTTCCATAGGGGAACTTTGGGCACAGCAGTGGTCTGAAGAGGTAACTTAGCACCTCTACAAACAGTGTCCTCATACAGCCAGGAAGGGAGTGCACCTTACAAGGAGGCCCAGTCATGACCTGGGTGCTGGCTGGTTTGGGCAGCTGCACCAAAATCAGGCAAATCATCCTGTGGTGGAGCATACACAGTCAAGAAACCTCTCAGAGAGTTGCTTATCTTCATGAGGATAATGTGACCCATTGAATGGGTCCTTAAAGGCTTTCTTGAATGGAGATGGGCTGGAATATCATATCAAGATCGTAATCTGGTTTATATCGGCCTATCAAATGTGAGGTTTAAAAGTTTTCAGATGTCTCCAGAAGTGCTGTTATTTCTGGCATAAGGGATTAGCTGTGGGTTTTTTCCTTATCCTTTGCTTTTTCTTTCCTAACTCAGCCTCTTATTCGCCTGTTATAGAAGGAAAAGACATGATCAAAATTTCATGGCTAATGATATGGCACAGTTCACAGGTGGAGGAAAATTAATGATCAGGCCAAGTGATATAGCTGGAGAAAACAGACAAGCCTTCAAGCCCACAAGCTTAAATGAGCCCAGAGGCTTGTCAGTTTTTCCCAGCTGTGGAACCTCGTATTTATTACAAGAGCTATTTCCTCTCTCTGTGACCTGGTTTGTATGGAAAATGTGCTGGGAGCAAGGGAGCCCAGTGAAGTGCCCTAGCATCCCATTTCATAAAATGGTACAGCCTTGGGTGAAAAGTGCCTTGTTGCCCTGAAACTGCTCCTAATTCAATCCACAATAAAATCACCTACAAATAAAGTCATTTTTTCATGAAATCCAAACTAGATAATATTTTCTCAAAATTTATGAAAGGCAAAATTTATGAAGCTGTGGAAGGAAAACCTAATTTGAGATTCATTAGAGAGGGACTCCCTCCTACTGATCTTTCTCTCTGCCTTTCCCCCAGCAGTTCATTATAGCCTTCCCCCATGCCCATCTGACTGGGGTAGTCCTGTCCATTTGCCTTTCCCCTCGGATTTAACCCACAGGAGGGTTCAGCTGGGCAGATTACCACAAGCCTCAAGCAGGTAGGTCTGATCCCTCTCCCTGTAATCCATTTATTTATTTTCTATCCAGACAAAATCCTGATTATTCTTCATTAAAGTATGGCTTCTTTGACTTTCCCTGCATTGCACCAGGTGTTATTTCCCATTCTTCTCTGACCACTTGCCCATGCACTGTGCTTCCTTCCACATCCTCTCACAGCCATAAATGTCTATAACTTTGCATTTGTGACCTCACACTGAACCCCACACATCACAGTAATCTTAACAAGTATGCTTGATATTAGCATCCCTGTGGGATAACCCCATACATCTCCTGAGTGGATTGAGAAGATACAAAAGGAATTAAACCCTTTATGGCAATTGAAGATTTAGCAGTGTTGACTGTGAATATCTTTCTTCTTAACAAACTCAAGTAAGTATCCTACTCTCATGCCTCATAGCAATAATGAATGATTTCTCACAGCTCTGAGCAAGGAGATGATGACTATATCTCATTTTTCACTTGAGGGGCTGAGACAGATGGGCTGACAGATTAAGTTCACAAGTGTATTTGTCAACATGGTCCAAAATTAGATGCTTAGACAATTTGTTGTTGTTGTTGTTTCTTCTTTTGTTTGCTTTTAAATTTTGTTGTTTCTTCTAAGAGCACCAGAGCAGACTCTCATTGGCTTCCATTACTGCTGTCAGTGACCATCCTTCTGGTGGTCAAACCTTGGATGCCAAGTGAGGAATGTGGAAAAACCAAATTCAAACAGGTGAAAAGCTTGGCTTAAGAAACCCAAATGAAGTGTTTGGATTTTCTGTGCCACTCTTTAACAGAACTGTGGATAAAATCTGCTGGATTCTGCCTGTTAGAGCAGAAGGCATCCTCTCTTTCTTGTATTCCCTGATTTAATTCTCCACAATATTGCCAATTTCTGCAGGCTGTAAGGCAGATGTCTGACCACTTCCTACCCTTGGTTAAACACCATAAGGCAACATCTTACAAAGCTCTGTCCCTTTGTGTCATTTTGTACAAGATAAGCAAAGCAATTGGTAGAAATACTTGTTTGGATGATATGCCTTTGTTCAGGACTTCCAGTGCTCCCAGGAAACCCTGCTGTCTGGGCAATTGCTATTTTGTTTTTATTCCCTTATTTTAAACATTCTGAGGCATTACAAGCCCAGAATGAGCTGCAAGGTCAGCTTCTCAAGGCTGGGGGTGAGACGCACTGCTGAGCTGCCTGTGACTTGGTGACTCTCCAGCCAGAAACTTCTGCCTTGACTTGAGGCTCCTTTCTGACATTTGCTGAGATATAAGGAGAAGCAGAAAGGAGAAATGGCAAAAGGAAGTGCAGGGTGAGTCTGTGCTGTCCTTGTTCCTTTCAGAGACAAATAAGAAAAGGCTTGAAAAGTGGGACATTTTCTCCCTCCTGAAAAACCTCCATTCTCTTCTTGTTCTTAACCTTTCAAGCATCAGAAAGGTCAAGACTTATTAGAACTGCTTTTCCTGGTGGAAATGCAAGGATATCTGTGTTATGGGCTATATAGAGCTGACTGAGCTGAGTTCAGCAAACTGATATTTTTTTCCTCAGTCTATAGCAGTGTTGCATTAAACGTGTACTAACAAAAGCCAGAATTTTAAATGGTCAAGATATAATTTTTCCTCAAAGATATAATTTTTCCTCTAAGTTATTTGTGTCATAACTTTATCATCGATATCATCATCCTATTAGTTAGTCAGCTGTCCAGAGGGTTTATCAGGAAAAGAAGTAGAGACAAAATCTGAATTTTTCATGTGCAAGGTATCTGCTGAAAAATTCTCTGAGAATATCTGTAAAATGCAAACGCTTTCAGGTGTTCTTTATAGATAGAAGGATGCAAAGCAAAGACTGTGTTCCTCCCTTGGTATCATCTCCAAAAGCTGGGAAAAAGCTGTGGTTAAGTTCACCATGGAGGTATTTAAAAGGTGTATAGTCAAGGTGCTTAGGGACATGGCTTAGTGGTGGAGGTGTCACTGGTAGGTTTATGTTGGACTCAATCTTTTACAACCTAAATAATCCTATAATTCTAAGAGTTTTCTGGTTTCTCCTGCTCTGGGTCTGTAGGCTGCTTTCCATACACAAGAGGCATACAGCTGATGTAGTGAAAATCAGAAGTCTTTCAGCCTTCAAAAGTTGTTCAGCTGAACAATAATACCTCTGATCCCACTGTTATTTCAAAAATCTTGGGTTCTACCTCCATGCAAAACATACCAGGGCTGCCTCAGGAAACAGTGCCGCAGGGATCCCCAGTGCTCCCTGAGCAGCCCTGAACCAGAGTTTATCACAGATGGAAGCTGTTCATGTGTGCACAAAGTAGGCAGCGGGTGAGGGTGAAAACTCTGCACTGTGTTGTCCCCTAAAAGCTGCTATAACACGAGAGCCCTGGTCCTGAGCACAGCTGTGTGAAATGTACCCAGCTGAAACACAGCTTTGCATAGAATGAGTGTCACACACTTGAGAACTTTGGTCAAAAAGGATCCCTTTGTTTGGAAGTTACCTGGCCCCAGTTCTGAGGAAATTTGGATGTAATAATGAAAAACATAAACTGCAGGGATTTTTTGTTTGCGTGTTTGTTTGTGGGGGGTTTTGTTTGGGGTTTGTTTGGTTTTGAGTTTTTTGTTTTTTTTTTTAATCTGGAAATTGCTGAAGCTGAGGGAACAGAAATCCACTGAGACAGAAGCCAAAGAGAAAGGTTGTCATTATTCTCATTTACTCTTTTACCCTCTCCTCATGATACCTTGCCAGGACACATTGAAAAGTTTAGGTCTTTAAATGAAGGAACACAATTCTCTTTCTTTCTGTACAGTGAAAGCAGGTACATTTCAGTGTGACACCAGGGAGAGATACTCAGCAATGAAGTCTTTTGTACATACGAGAGGCTTTATTCAAGAAGAAGATAGCTGTGATGCTGATAAAGCTAATAATTTGTAACTTTGATATGTTTTTCCTGCGAAAGACCTCACAAAGGAAGGCATTCTTATCCTATCATTGTAGCAAAAGGGAACTTTTACAAGTAATTAAGGAACTAGTCTATGATCAAAAGGTAGACTGTGGGAGAGAAATAACCACTGTCCTGTTCCTGTCCCACATGTTTAGCCTGCTCTGGGAGACATGCTGAAGGTAAGAGTTGTTTCTTCAGTCTGATCTTCTGAGGGAGGAATTAACACTCATGAAATTTCATCTACGCCCTCTACTGCTGCTGCTACTCTTCATCCCCTCTTGCCAGCCTGGCATCTTTTCTCCAAACCCTGAGCAGCCTGGACACAGAAACAGCACCACTGGAGAGGGCGGGTTTGCTGTGACTGTCATTGCTTTGCTGCAGTGCAGTCAGTGCTCTGAGTAGTGAGCTACACGAGCCTCTTGTGCACGCACGCAGGCACAGCTCACATCACACACACTGCAGCTCACAGCAGCCTTGGTGTGTGGGAGTAGCCTGTCCTGTCCTCAGAGCAGCAGATGTCCAGGCCATATGTCTCCTCCTTAAGAATCCTCACAGCCTGGGACAGTCTTACAGCAAGGGCCTTGAGGTAAGGGCAAGGGAAATGGGGAAATGCAGTATCACCTTACAAGAGGAGAAAATTCCAGTCTGGGAAAGAGATGCTCAGAGCAGCTGAATAAGAAACAGATATGTAGTCATTTGCCTGAGATTCTGGTGTTATTGCCATTGAATGCTGAGAAGCAGTCTTGTGATGCCATTTTTTTAAATTAAAAACCAGTTAAACCTGATCCTTTTTTTCATAAGGAAATATGTCTTTTTCACAAAGATGACTTCCAGCTTATTGTACATACATCATTAGGAGATAGCAGCTACAGGAGCCTGGAAATCCAGGTGCTGAGCTTTGCAATGCTATGTGCTGTAAGGGAACAGCCTGGCAATACTTTACACAACAAGTTCACCCAGTGATTATATGGAAGTAGCTTCACCAGATGAAGCCTCATTATGGCAGATGCTGTGCATGCACAGGGAGAGAACCCTTACCCAGATGGGTTATGGTCTCTCTAACATAGACACTTCAGAGCTTGAAGGCATAATGAAAGGGGATGTGTTGTCAAGGATCTCAAGGGAGTTTTGTGGCAGAAATGCAAACACAATAAATTCAAATCTGCTGAGCTAAAGCCTCTGTCCTGACTTCAAAAGCCCTGCCTTTCACTGAGCAATTTCAGACTACTTTTTTCTTGTCTCTCCTCTCCAGATGTTTACTGGAAACTACTGTGGCACGGTGGTTAGAGACTCAGATCCACAAAGGAAATAAAAGAAACAAGAGAAACCTCCTTTGGGCTACTCTGCATAGAACTCAGGAGGTTTATGTATGGAAAAAAGCTGTTTGCCAGGGATTTAGGGGTTGAAGGGAGACCTGTGAAGTGTCGTCACTAGGGCCAGAATCAACTGGAACAAACCCCAGAACATCCTGAACAGATACATCATTTTCAACAGAGTTGTCAATTAGCACCGAGCAAGTCAGATGTCACTGGAGAAAAATCTCTGCTCTTCAGGGAAGGGAGGAATCTCTCCGTGACTCAAGAGCAGATGGTTTGGCAACAGCAGCAGCACAGCCAACTTCTATCACTGGATTAATAAATTACAGAGATATGCTCCCTCCTTTGTATTTACAGCACATGACTGGAAAGAGGGCTCAAGAAAAAAGGACAATGTGAGAAGAACCCACATGTAATGTCAGCTGAGTGGCCAGAAGGGATTCTCATGAAAGCCAGGAGCCTGCAGCAGGATGCTGCCAGTCTCCCTCTAGCAGATCCACCTTTCTGTTGGGCATAGGATCCTACCTTCTCACTCGAGATAAAACAGAGCATTATAAAATGCTGATATTCCCCTCTCTCTAATTCTCGCTGCTTAAATTAATGCTGAGCCTGTGTTTTTAAGCCCCGTTTGTTGCTTCTCCTGTTGCCATAGCTTTTAGTGTTTCCATGTTTGAGATTTCCTTTTTTTTTCCTTCCAGACATTACCCCATCAGCACAATTCCAGACCTGGGATTCCAGCCACTTTTGGCTAAAGGGAAACTCATTTTTGTTGCTATAAAAATATCAAACCATGTAAATGCCTGTGGCTCGGATTTAGGTCTTGTGTCTAGGAATAGCAGCACAGCTGAGGGTGAATAAGAGAACTGAAGAAGAATCAAACAGATCTCTGTGCATCTCATCTCCTTTCTCTAGGTCTACCTGTCTTTTCAAGGACAGGGAGAGGAAGAGACCTTTGCCATCCTCTGGCACAGCAGTAATCCTTATGCTTTTGTCAGAGTGATTTTTGGGGTGGGAGGTGCTTGACTCAGGTCTAAGCCTCTGGTTGTCTATCTGGAAAACAGAAGTAGTGAATGGATATTTAATTGTTTTAGTAAAGTGTCTGCTGGTACAGGGATGGAAGAGCTGAGCTAAGCACAAAGTACCAGTAATATTAAGCTATATCTCACAGCATTATTAGCACTGCTTTCTGCAAAACATTGCTGTTGACTCACCCTGGCACTCAAATTATTTAGGCTGTACAATGTGTCAATCTGTTACAGTGCACTACAGATCGAAAAAAATAAGATAAAGTACTCTGGGGAATATAGCATTAAGTTTTAACTAGCTCTAAGTAACCACTACTGCTAATTATTAACATTATACATTTCACTAAATTGCATTAAAATAAGAAAAAAATCTTATTACCTAAGTAGCTTAGTTAGCTACTGTAGTATATCATATTGTAATATATCAGAAGCAGCAGTACATGCTAACCATATATTGAGAAATTACATTAAAAATGCAGATAATTTTAGAAATGGGGAAAATTAAATTTAATTTGAAGTAATCTTTTTTGCAAACAGAACATTTTATACACCATTTGTTTTCTAATTTTAACACTTTTTCATTCAAATTCTATTCTTGACCATCATGAATTTCAAGGAGAAGAAAATCTAAGATCAGTCCGGGAACTTTCCATAAGATTAAACTAAGTGTGGTGCCAAATGCAAACAATTTTCCTGGTTTTTATCCACTTGTGGTTTTTTGTGGTTTTAGATGAATATTTCCTGAAAACTCATGGGTTATGTTGCTCAGGGAAAACCCCTGAGAGAAAGGAATTTCACTAAAGGGCTTGTTGGCCATACTATGGTGATTTATTTTTATTACCACTTCTTGAAGCAGTATCTTTTTGTCTTTTTCCTTTTTTTTTTTTCTTTGCTTCGCACATGAGGAATGTTTCTGGCAAAGGGGAAACTAGTAAAATCCTCAGGGTGAAAGTTTCTCATTTGGACTTGAGAGTCCAAAAGAAAAGAGGGCTAACAATAAAAGCAAGGCTGAGAAGTTGGGTAAGTCATGGTTAGGGAAGCAAAAAATGTTGATCAGCTGTGGGAATCCCCAAGCCTCACCACCAGAGCACTGTGCAACAATGCAGGAACTTGTTGCAGCAGCAGTGAAGAGCTACTGCTCTGAAAAAGCACAGGCAAATGTTCTGGCTTCCCTATGGAGACTCTTCATAGAGGCTGATAAGGCTGGCATAGCACAAAGGAGGTCTGCAGCAGAGCAGGAATTATAGGTTCATTTGTTAGGCAGTCCAGACAAATGAATGGTGGACAATACCTGACCTTTACAAAGGGTCTCTAGCTGGGATTTTTGTTATCTGAACATTTCCCATCACTAGCTTTGCTAGGATCCACAGTGAAACCTTTTAAGCTACCAAGCAAAAGCACAAGCAGCTGGTAAGGACTGACAGGTAAGGTGATCTGGATCTTCTCCTTTTTCAGGTTCCCTTGCTATCAGAGAATGTGCACATTTCTGGGCAAGTCAAATTAGAGCCTGCAGTACAAACCAAGGGGGATGTAAAAACATTTGCAAAATCAAGATGTACATTCAAGCAATATTGTCTGATGTTGCACAGCAGAACTGCAATTGTGAAAATCCAACCATGGCTTGAGAGGGGAAAAGCTCAAGCCACATCTAAAATCCTAATGGGGATTTGAAAAGATCCTAAAGAGGAACCTAAATAAAGATCCATACAGGCAGATTCTCACAAAGATTAGAGACATACAACCATGTATGGAAACTGCACGCTGGAAATCCTCAGCTCAAGCTTTTTGTTAGCACAGGCCTGCTGACTTACCCCTGGTAGGGGCAGGGGACAGCTGTGGATTCATCTTCTCCTCCCTGAACTCCCTTCTGTTCATGACAGGCTAAAAATGATTTTTTGTTCCTACCTCCTTGCCATCCAGCCTAATTGCCCAGCTAATTGCCCCCTCACCAGCCAAGTTAATACACAAGCTAAATTCAATGCTTGAATTTCCACCAACAGAAATATTTTGGAAATTTAATAGTACAACTGGTCTACTAAGGCTGCTTGAAGGGAACTCATACCAACTTTTCTGGAGCAAAGACTGATTTCATCTTCTGCTGTTTCATTTTAAAGATCCAGATGATGTCATCTTTTTGCCGATTACACTCCTGTGTCAGCTGCATCCAAGAATACAGAATGTCAAAGGCTCTGAGCTCCAAGAAATGTCGCAGCTGGCACTTGACTCCCCTTGGCTTCTGGACACCGTGCACATGTGCACAGAAGGCTTTTGCTATTTCATCTCAAATCTGACATCCCAATTTGTAGAGCTGTCATCATGAGGACTGACTTTGATTGTGTGGTTTTGACTTTCCGCACTCACAGTGATAGACACAAACACAAATGTCCAGCCCACAGCTGGACAAACACATCATGTGATGGGTGAGCAGCTGGCTCACAGGATGGGCACAAAGAGTTTCAGTGAATGGGGTGACATCAGATGGTGACCTGTCACCAGTAGGGTTCCACAGGGCTCCATACTCAGCCCTGTGCTCTTCAATTTCTTCATAAATGACTTGGATGCAAGACTTCCTCATCCAAGGTGCAGAAAAAGTGTCATAGAGACAAGTTTTGGGAGAGCTGAGCTGTTGACTGCTATGTTGGTATTCAAACCATCGAGCCCTACAAAAAACATCAAATCATGGGATAATTTGCATTTAAGCAGAAATTCTTACTAATACACTGTCAGCATCTAAACAACTTTTGACATTTCAGAGCATTTGACCATGAGCAGATTGAAATTTGATGTTTGAAGATAATAAAGCAAGTAAGACGGGTGTTGTATATTAAATATTATTTTGTTTCGCAGGCAGAATTCATAACATGAACTCATCTGAGCATGTCACAGCTGTAGTCTAAATCAGAGCCTGAGCATCATCCTCACATTTAACCTTGTAAATATTGTGCTTTCTTTGGTTTTGGCAGCAGGAGGCAGGAAGTTCTCAAAGTCCTTGTGTGGGGTCCTGAGTGCTTCAGCTCTTGATGAGAGGATATACAGAAGGAAGGTCCAAGGTCTTTATACAGGATTTGTCCTTGTCCTTTGCTCTAGCAGGCAGAGAGGGAGCGCCAAAGGTAATTTGAGATAATTGCTTCATGTTGCCTGTCCATACACTGGCATAACACAGCAGCACAAAGTGTGGAGGAGGTTCATGGTGATGCAACCCCTACAAAGCCAAATTGCCCCTTGTCGGTGTTTAATTTGAGAAACTGTGTAAAGAGGCAATTAGAGAAATGCAATGTATTTCTTTACACTTAGTTCTGTTCCAGAATAATAGACCATCTGGTTTAGAGTTTGTGAAGGGACCTGTAATGCCTATATCTGCCTCAGTGGTTTCAAAATCCCAATGCCGAACTTAAAGACAATTTTAAGGTAAGGACTGGAAGGTAGGGTGGGATACAGGCGTCCTGGTGATATGAACAGGGGAGCTGACACATCACATGAGCCTGTGCACTTGCTTGTCCAGCCCAGAAACTCCCAGTACCAGCTCAGCTCCTCCCTACCACCAACTTGCCACTTTTTGTGGGGCAGATTACATTAAGCCACATCTCTATTCCCACTCCATATCTGAGGAAGTTCAGATGTCTATTCAAATCTATCTCAAAGCTTAAAAAATATAAAAAATATAAATACATATATATACTTTCTGTATGATGCATTTGTTTGTTTGTGCTGCGTTCTCTTATCTCCCTGGTCTGTTTTCTTGTGACTAAGTTGAAAAACAGCTCTGTTATGCCTAACAAAGAGCAGGAGGAAGAGAAGAGAGTTCACTTCAGTAACTCATGACTATGTTTATTATTCTCTTCTTTGAGGGATTTGTTTTATGACTCTCACTAAACTGTTTACAGAAAGTTCAACAGCTAGGCAGAAAGTAATTCGCAGGGAAACTGGGCTAAATTAAAACAAAAATGTTGGTCAGCTTCCCAGAGGAAAAAAAAGTTTTTCTCTGTTATGTCTGTTCTGCTCTTCCTCTCCACCCACATGCCGGAGAAGTTCAAATGGGATAAAATGGGGAACTGGGTAGCGATGAAAACTGAAAGAATTAGAAGATAGTGAAATTCATTTATCCCTCAAAACTTCTGGCTTTTGCCAATCTTTAGTTTGAGATCAGTGAGAAGGACACAGACTTACATAAACCAGAAGTTAAGTGAAATGACAGCATATAGCAACAACAAAAAATTCTACTGCATTGATTTTCTGAGTGTCCACCAGCAATTGCTAGCTCTCAAATTGAATTCAAAGACCTCTTCAGATATTATCGAGTAACTTGTCTTCACAGCATCCCATTCTACAAGTGGAGAAACCAAGGCACTGGCTAGCTAAATGTCTCACCCACTGTCACAGAGGGGAAATGCACAGAAACAACTGTAGAAACTAACACGTACATTCATTGTCTTGCCAAACTATTGGATGGAAGAAAGGTTAAGGTAGAGAGCCCTGCTTTTGCATTTCATTGTTCCTGATTAAAGACACACTCTGTGCAGTACGTGGTATGCACGAGACAGAGCTTATTACACTGCCCATAAATTGGCTGCCAGGACTCCTGAACCTGCCTCAGGGTTCTGGAGCAGGACAAGTAGCACCTCTTTCCCCTGCGAGGTGGAGGAGGCTTATCCTACCAGAGCACATGGAAGACAAACAGCCTAGCTACAGCAGAGCTATAAATTGTCCTTATCTTACAGTTTTACAGCCCAAAAGCTCCAGACACTCAGCACTCCAGCCACTCAGCAACATTCCTCTTCCTGCTGCGCTGTTTAGTGGCAGCCACAGACTTTGCAGCCTGAGGAACCAAGTATTGCTTTGGGCCAGTTAAGCCATGCAGTAACTGAGAGGCTTTCCTGTTTGTAGGTAAACTGGATTTCATTTAGTTAAAATATATTTTGATTCAAAAAAAGCATCATGGTATTTTTAATAAAGTTCATTGAATATAAAAATGTTTGTGGCACTTAGATATAGGGCAGATTCGGTTCCTGAGTGTAGTCCTTAAAATTAGAAGGGTCCTTTCAGAGTTCCTTATAAATCACATGCAGTAGCTATTGCTTGCTTCTGACCTTTTGTTTATTCCCTGAGAGAATGCTACATAAATACCAGATAAGTAAATATGTAATCAATAAGACATTTATTGAATGTTAATTAGGCTTAGAATTTTAAATAGGTCACACTAAGATGTAGAGGGTTGTACTGGTTTGAAAGCAAA
>WBMY01011375.1:28295-44373 GCA_013397315.1 Donacobius atricapilla | reverse complement strand
CCCCATTTCCATGGAGGATCCAGCCCCATTTCCATGGAGATCCAGCCCCACTGGCTGCACGGACCATTCCCTCTGGGAGCTGCAGCAGTCTCAGGGGTAGCCAGGGCTGCCGGGATTATTATGGGCGTGTTGCAGTTCCTCTATCAGTGACCCTACAGGCCAGGAGTCAGGGGCACTTCTGCAGCAAAGGCTCCTCTCTGGTCACGTCCCGAGCGGCACCAAGAGGACGTGGAACATCCCCAGCTGGTGCCAGGGGAGGGCTCAGGGCACGTCCCCCCTCCCCAGAGGCCCTGCCTGGGGAAGGGCGCTGGGGTGACCATGGAGGGAGCACCTTGGCAGTGCTCAAGGGGAACTGAAAAGTGAGGAGAGCGATTTTGAGGGTTGGGACTAGAGGATCTTTAAGATCCCTTCCAACTCAAACCATTCTGTGATTTTTTTTTTTTAAAAAGCAATTTCCATGAATGCTCGTTTGTTTTTTTTTCCAGATGAGCTTTCTGGGCCCTTCCACACCAGGATCGTGTTCAGCCCTCACTATTTCCTGAGGGGCAGGAGCTGAGGTTGTTCCTATCAGCTCTGCAGACGTTTTGATCCTTTTGCAGTCTGTGGAGTCACAGCCTGAGTACGATGACAGGGAAAAAAAAATACAGCAACCCTGCCTCCCTTTTGCAGCGCAAGCCCTTTGCCAAAGCAATAAAAAACTTTAAACAATGGCCAGTCGTGACATAAACCAGCCCTGGAGCTGTCTGCCAAAATTCACCTCAAGAAAAGAGGTCCAGAAATAAACAGTAACCTATAAAAAGCCCCACAGACTTCGAGAGAGTCCTCTCAGTGTGTTAATTGCTTTCACATCTGGCTCTGAAATGAGGAGTGTGTAAGGCAAGGAGAGGCCACCAATAACTCACTGCAGCTGAGCACTAAAGCATGTGTGGAGCATCCGTCACCAGAGCCATCCACTTCCACTCAGAGACCTCAGATGCTGGGGCTCACTTTTGAATTTTGTGTTCAGACTGCCCTGAAATAATGGGGCTGATGTTAATAAACAGCACATGGTTAAACGCTTTCACAGGTGCGCTGTTTCAAGGTAAATGTAGAGAGACTGGGTTCGTTTCCCCTTTCGCTCCCTCCAGCAGTTACCGCAGCAGTTTTTGCCTGCCCTTCTTGGGAAGAAGTCAGCCCCAGGGCGGGTGGAAGGCTCGATAATCAGGGTGGGACATACAAAGGAAAAAACTGGGGATGGTGTCAGGAGGCCTTTTCTGTGTACCAGGGAGTGACCCCGAGCTGTGACCTTGTGCGAGCTGGGCTGGAGGGTGCAGACTGCCCCGGGGCTCCAGTCCCATCCCAGGGGGCTCCTGTCTGATCCCAGGGGGTTCCTGTCCGATCCCAGGGGGCTCCTGTTCAATCCCAGGGGGTTCCTTTTCAATCCCAGGGGGCTCCTTTTCAATCCCAGGGTGCTCCTGTCCGATCCCGGGGGTCTCCTGTCNTCCGATCCTAGGGGATTCCTGTCCAATCCCGGGGGGCTCCTGTCCGATCCCAGGGGGCTGCGCTGGGGTGGACGCTCTGCACCCCCTGCCCCAGGCCCGTGTTCTGCACCCCTCATGTGCCTCGGGGGGTGCACGGGGCTGTCCCCTCCTGCCCCACTCCTGTGGGTTGTGCAGCTGGGGGATTCTGGCGTGTGAGAGCCCCTGGCTCGTTGGCTGCAGCCCAGAGCACCGTCCCCACTGCCCTGGACCTTGCCGGGCCCCCAGGGCAGGGAGCAAAGCCCGGAGCTCCCCCAGCCCAGGAGGGACTGAGGAGGCTGCAGGGAGGCTCTGCCCGGACTCAGTTCTTTGTTTCTGATGGTTCCTGGGCACTGCTGAGAGCAGCACCAGTAAATGGTGACGTTTGCTGAGGTCACCACTGCTGTAATTACAGGAGTGATCTCAGGCTTAACCTCGGGGATGAGCAGAGCCTGCCCTGAGCATCTGTGGTTTGGTGGTTGTGACTCATCACAAGGGCTCGGGGAGGGATTTGTGATGATTTATTCATGCCACATTTATTGTTTGGAAAGCTCAGTCAAATGCTGCTCTGGTCAGACTGAATAATTCAGCTGCCAGCCTACTCTTGGTCTACTTTTGGTTTACTTTCGATCTCTTTATTGCTTCCTCTCTAAGAGCCTCATGTTCAGAGGTGAAAATCATCTCAGAGAATCATGGAATGGTTTGGGCTGGGAGGAAACCTAAAGCCCATCTCATCCCACCCCTGCCATGGGCAGGGACACCTTCCACTGTGCAGGTTGCTCCAAGCTCCCCTCCAACCCAGCCCGCTCCGGCACGCTGTGCTTCTGTGAATGAACGCTTGATCCCTTTGGGGCAGGTGCAGCGTTCATGGGAGGCAGAGGAAGACTCAAACGTGAGTGGAGCTGTCACTGCGCTGTTCTGGGTACGTGCAGGCTCACAGGGCTGTGAAGGATCTGGGTCTGCATATTTTCAGCAGGGCAGCTTCTGACCCCTGTAATGCTGTATTAATAGCAGAACGTGGAGCTGTGACACGAAGATTGACAGCTCTTGGCAGCAGATTTTGTACTCAGGTATCTAAATGCACCCCTTGAAATTCCAGCTCTGCGGGCCTGGGCTGCCCTGCTGAGAACTGGCACCTCTGCTTCCCATCAGCTTCCCGGGCTCAGCCGCGTTTTGTTCTTTCATTCTGAGCTAAACTGGTCGAGGCTCCGGCACAAGCCGTGTCCTCACGTGTCCGTCCAAACTGGATGTGCCCCAGCTCAGCTGGGTGGGGACAGTCTGTAACTTTAGTGATGTTGCAGCTGTCGGAGCCGCAGTCAGAATTAAGGAACCAGGTTTAATTATACTCGAGTAAGTGGCGGTGGTGTAAACAGCCCGTTTAATTCCCTGGGGCACTCAGAGATCTGGGGTTTAGGGCTCACAGGCTGTGCACTTGGCAGCGACTCGAGAGTCACTTGTGGTATTTGACTGTGTTACTTGTGCCAGTTCTTCTCATCTTCGCAGCTTTTGGGACGTGTGAGAGGAGGGCTAGGTTGGATTTCAGGNCCTGCTGGGGACGGAGCTTGGCAGGCTTTCGCTGCCTTCATTTATGCGCTCTGGCTGTAGAGATCCCAGCTGCTGTGCCCAATGCTGTGTTTCAGGCGGACGGAGCGGACTCCTGCCCCGGCCGAAGCAGGACGTGCGGCTGAAGCCAAAGGAAGATGCGCTGCCCCCACCCGCAGCGCTTCGGGTTCCCTTTTCTGCCGCTCTTTGGCAGGAGGCAGAGCTGCCCCGGGGGGGCAGCCCAGGAGGGGCGGCCAGGGGGTCTCCAGGACCTGGAACCCCTCGGTGCTGCCCCAGTCTGCAGCCGCAGGAGTCGGGAGGATGAAGAGAAAACCGAGGCGGCTGTGAGAGGGCAGAAGCACCAGCCCGGGTGCTCGATGAGCTCTGGCACAGCTGGGAAATGAAGAAAATGAAAATATCGCCCCGGATAAAGTGAGACGTGGAAGCTGCCACAGCAGCTTGGTGTTCCCAGAAGCTGGGGAGAGACCCCCGGGGTGAGCTGGGGTGCCCGGGCTCACCCCAACATCCCTCCCCAGCTCCTCCTGTCTGCCTGTGCCCAGGCTAAAGCCAGAGAAAACCAGCAAAACATCCCCAGAAATATTCCCAGTGTCACCGGGTGGCTGGTGCTTGTCACCCTGGTGCTGGGAGGGGCTCTGGGGACGTCTCACCCCCACACTGGGGCACCCACCCCCCCAGTGAGGCTCTGGCTCCCCAGGAGCCCCAGCGAGGACGCTGGGCTGCCCAGTGAGGCTCTGGCTCCCCAGGAGCCCCAGTGAGGACACTGGGCTGCCCAGTGAGGCTCTGGCTCCCCAGGGGTGGCTCTGGGCTGCCCAGTGAGGCTCTGGCTCCCCAGGGGTGGCTCTGGGCTGCCCAGGGGCTGTTCTGAGGTGCCCACTGATGGCCCTGGGGGTCGCCCAGGGGTGGGATCAAGTTGCCCAGAGGCAGCACTGGGATACAGAGTCTGCACTGCGCTCCTGACTGGAATGCTTTGGGTCGGAGAGGACCTTCAAGCTCATCTGTCCAAGCCCTGCCATGGACAGGGACAGCTCCCACCAGACCAGGGTGCTCAGAGCCCTGGCCAGCCTGGCCTTGGACACTGGGCTGGCTCTGGGCTGTCCTCTGTGGGCACTGAGCTCATAGGAACATAAAATATCCCAGGTTGGAAGGCCCCCATAAGGATCCTGCTCCTTGCAGGACATCCTTCACCTAAAGCAGGTGGCCACGGGCATTTTCCAGCCCCTCAGCTCCTGCCCCAGGGGCTGCACAGAGCTGTCCAGCAGGGCAGGCATTCTGGGCAGGAACTGGGATGCCCTGGGAGGCGTTTACTGGCCCCAGGTTGCCCAGCCAGCAGCCTGTGCTGCCCCACAGCCACTGCTGTGGCCCTTGCAGGGCGGGTCAATGGCCAGGACGGGTCACAGAGCCCGGCCAGGGTCACAGAACCCCCCCGGAACGCGGGCCCTGGCCACGGAACCCCGTCCATGGCAACGGGGCCCTGCAGAGCCGGGCAGGGCCAGCACCACCACAGCACCCAGCAATGAGCAGCAGCCCCCCCAGGCGCCCCCAGCCCTGAGCTCGCCCCACGCTCAGCCCGGGGGGAGCTGTGCCTCACCAGGACACAGGAGCAGCACGGCCGGTATTGTCCTCAGCCCTAAACCCCTCCAGCCCCCCCACACATCCCCGGCTGGGGGGCAGCAGCTCCCGGGGTGTGCCCATGGCCAGGGCTGCTGGAAACTCTCATCCTGGGGTGGCTTATCCCAAGAGGGGTGCAAGGGTGTTTATTTCAGGTGGAAATGTGTGGAAAATAATCCAGTCCGTTCCCAAAGTTTTTTCTCCGGAACACTCGTGTGTGTCTAGAGGGGAAGGGTTTGTTTGCAGGGTGGGAGGCAGGGGAAGCATCCCCCACTCTCCAGGTGCTGCTCCCCAGGTACAGGAGTGGCATGGAGATAGGGCATGGCAGCGGCCTGCCCCAGCAGGGACAATAGGGCTGGGGTGACTGCTTTGTGGGAACAGCACACCGGCTTTGCGCTGAATTTCGGGGTGTGAGTTTCCCACTGCCCTTCCCAAAGCCTTTGGCCAGGCCAGATCCCGGGATGAGACTCGCTGGCCTGGGTTGGAAGGGCCAACCCTTCCCCTGTCCCAGGCTGCTCCGTGCTCCATTTCCAACCTGCCTTGGGCACTGCCAGGGGTCCAGGGGCAGCCACGGCTGCTCTGGGCACCCTGTGCCAGGGCCTGCTCACCCTCCCAGGGGAGGTCATTAGATTGACAGGGAAAATGGAGGAATAATGGGAAATAAGGAATTAAGGAATAAGGAAAGCAAAGGTGTAAGGTCTGTCATCCTCCTGAGCAGCCATGATTTGTTTCTCTCCTCATTTCACAAGATACCAACAGCAAGGTTGGTATCACATCCCTCCCTCTCCAGAGGCTTGCGGTGCTCGGAGGGGATTTGCATTCAGGGGATTCGGGGCTGTGTGGGCGCCCCGGGCAGGGCTGCTCCCACCACGGGCTGGGGGTTGCTGTAAGAGGTGCCCCGAGGACAGGAGCTTTCTGAGCCAGGCTTTCCTTCGTGCAGGACCCGCTCCAGCGGCACTCCAGGATGGAGCTCTACGGCTACCCCTTAAAAGCCAAGTTCAGCCAGCCACGGCCACCACCGCCCAAGGTCCTGCCGGCCACCAGCACCAGCTACAAGCAGCGCAATCCCTGCCACCCCCAGAGCTTCAGCACACCATGGATGCCCAACTCCTACTACAAAGCAGCTGCCCTCAACCCCACCTTGTCCCCCCTCGCCGAGAGCTTCCCAGGGCTGCCCCCCACCAAGGTGGTTCCCTTCGTTTCCAAGAGGCCCAGCGGGGTCTTCAGCCGGCACACGCTGGACGACTGGCACAGGTCCAACATGACCAACTACAAGGAGTCGGAGACCACGCGGCACAAGGCGGAGCGCCTGCGGGCCGACCTGAGCCGCGCCATCAAGGACGTGTACCAGCAGGCCAAGAGGAGCCAGGGGGAGAGCACCCAGAACCTGGGAGAGCGCGTCAGCAACATCGAGTACTGGAAGTCGGAGCTCTGCATCGAGCTGGATGCCGTGATTAGGGAGACCAACTCCCTGGCGGACATGCAGAAACGGCTGGAGAGGGCCTTGGCCGACACCGAGGGCCCCTTCCAGGTAGGGACCCTGCAGCCCCCAGCCCAAACATCTGCAGCCGCTCAAACCTCCCATAAAGCTCGTCCCGGCCCCGTAACGTCGGAAAGTTTTCACAAAGAGCCCATTAGTTGAGTCAGTGATAAACAAATCCCCTGCATCTGCCGCGTCCTCCCCCAGCACACGCTGAGCACGTCACTGCAGTGTTTGCTTAAGCAAATATTTCTATATCCAAAATCCTGGCTTGGGACACAAAAGGCCGTGCCTTGCTGGGGGGCTCTGGAGAGGTCAGCGGCGAGGCTGACGCGGGTGCCTGCATTCAGCCGTGCTGGCCCCGGACACGTGGGCTCCCTCCCCGTGATTCCTGCTGATGGTGCACTGGGCTGCTGCTGCCAGCTGACCCAGCTGCCATCCCGTGCCCGCCTGGATTTTGTTTTCCTGCATTCCCTGCCGTGGGCACGGCCCCTGCAGGCAGCGCTGATGTCACGACGTGTCCCCACCAGGTCGCCCACAAGTGTTTGCTCAATCGGGAGAAGAGGATGGGCATTGACCTGGTCAGCGACGACGTGGAGAAACAGCTCATACAAGTGAGTCTGGCAGCGCACATCCTGCGGCAGAGTTATTTTTACCTGAACTCCCCCGGACGAGTTTGGCAGCCCTGTTCCCTCGCTGGCTCTCCAGCGCTGCCGAGGTGCTGAATTCTTCAACCCCCCAAACCTGCTGGGGCAGGGGCTGCTGTTCCCACCCTGTGGGAGCAGGAGGAGCAGCTGGAAACACGCTGGGTTTGTGTGTGGCACGTCAGGGTGCTCCAACCCTCCTTGGGGAGCCTGTGGGCTGCTCCTGCCTTTCAGAACTCTCCGTGGCACGTTCTGTATATTACACACAGATGGAGAGGGCAGGCTGGGCCTGATGGCTTGTCTGCTTTCCCCAGCCATGCTAGTTGGGCTAATAAAAGATATTAATTACACTCCCCCCAGCTCTGCTTTGCTCAGGGCAGAGGGGCTGCAGCAGGACTGTCACTGTGTGCTCAGGCAATGGATTTGATAGAAATCATAAAAACCTGCACTCCTGCCTGCCTTTATCTGGGCTGCTTTAAATCATGAGCTAAAAGCAAACACGGCACAGCAAATGGGATCCTAATGCAGGGAAATATAATCACTGCAAAAGCCTCACAAAACTGGGAAGGAAATTGCAGCCCCTGGGCCTGTGAAGCCACTGCTCTCTTAGAAGATTTTTTTTTTTTATGAGTCAGGCCCTGAAAAATTAAAATATTAGTTTAAAGGTCATGAGGGTTTAGGAAAATTATCAGAGCTGGTATCTCCATAATGCCATTTGGGTTTTTTAATGTTTGGGATGCATTTAGGCTGTGCTTTCAGTTGGCTCCTGCAGACAGGAGGGATTGAAAATCCCTGGGTTTGGAGCACTGATCACCTGTCTCTGGAAACCTTCAGGGGTGCAATAGGCTTGTGCTGGAGTCCAGGGAGCTGAGGGCAGCACGAGCCTTCCTCCAGGGGAGCTGAACCCTGCCCAGAACTGGCTGGGGTTTCTGCCAAAGCCCTCTTGTCCCATATGGATGGGATTTCTTGAGGGGAGGAAAATGCCCTGGGACTGGGGGTGGGTGGCACTGCTGGCCCAGGGCACCTGTGTGCCCATCCAGGTCAGGTCAGGATCCAGCCCTGTCTCCTTGTAATGGAGAGCAGCCCTGGCCATTGATGTCAGCGTGAAAACACTCGGGAACACCCTGAAAGAGATTTCAGAGGCCCTGGCGGTGACCAGAGCCCCCTCCTGTCCCCTGCCTGCCCCTGGCAGTGACCACAGGCCCCTCCTGCCCCCTGACCTGGCACTGACCATGGCCACAGCCCCCTCCTGTCCCCTCCCTGCCCCTGGCAGTGACCACAGGCCCCTCCTGCCCCCTCGCTGTCCCTGGCCGTGGCTGAGCTGCACAGGTGGGTGCTCTGGGGCTGGGGTCCCTTCCTGCACCCCGTGTTTTCTCTGGGGAAGGGGCAGTTCCTGCTGTGTGTGAGGCTGGAGAGGCCCGAGGGAGGAGTGCCCAGGATGTCTGGCACCGACGCTGATGGGTTCCTTCTGCCTTTGCCCAGGAAATCAAGATCATCAAGTCCTGCCGGGAGAGGTTGCAGCAGTGCCTGGACGCGGTGAATGCCCAGCTCATGTAAGGAGGGCTCTGGACCCTCGCTGCAGGGCTGCCCCCAGCAGACCCCCCTGCTCCCTCCGGGCGGGTTAAACCCTGCAGGCTCCGTGGGAGCACCGAGGGGCTGAGGGCAGCGGGGCGGGCAGGGAACCATCCCACACCTCCGTCCCGCCTGAGGCTGCTCTTGCTGTGTTCAGGTGCAACAAGGAGGCCCGGCAGGAGCTGGAGAAGGACCTGGCTGACAAGCAGCTGGGCCACCACATCGACAGCAAGTGCCACCAGCTGAAGAACACCTCCAGGGGCCTCCACTTCTTCAAGGGCGTGGAGAGGATCGATGCCACGTGAGCGCTGGGGGCACAGAGCCTGGCGGGCACAGAGCTGGCGTTTCCCAGCCCGCTCTGAGGCACGTCCATCCCTCCTGCAGACACCCACCCACCCCAGAGGGGTCTGTGGGCTCTCCAGGGGAGCAGAACCCTCTGCTTTCAGCTGCTACCCAACACCCGGCAGGCAAAAGCGAGCCCAGACTAATTAAACATTAGATCAGGGCTCAGGGCTCAGCCTGCAAATGAATTCAGCCCAGCACCTCTGCACAGCTCATTAAGTTCATGCATATTCTCAAAGATGTCTCAGTGCTTGCCTGAGTGCTCCTCGCGGAGGGAAAGTCGGGGGGCTCACCCCTGTATGGAGAGGGCCTGGCAGGGAGCTGAAATGACCCAGAAAATCAAGAAATGAGAGCGTGGTCCTGGGGCAGAGTTCAGCTGCTTTTGGGTGCCGGGAATTCAGCTTTGGCCCTGCAGTAAATGGACAGTGACCTCAGCCAGCATCACAGAGAGGTGCCCAAGTGGCACAGGGCTGAGAGAATAAATCTGCTCACACAAACCCATGGCATTTAGGGAGAGGCACAGATTGAGACAATTTTTCTAGTAGCTTGAATAATTATTCAAATTAGAGCTCAGACATATTTAGACAGGCAAATGGATTGCAAAGGATTGAGGCTGAAATTCAGAGGGGGGTAAAATGTGCCGAGAATCAGCAGGTTTTATATGGAGCTTATGTGGTATTTAAGGTCTTTTGTTGACCTTGTTCTGGACTACTGCACAAGCAGGAGCTTCATCCCAAATGCACAGACAGGGAATGGAGTGGGATCTAAAGTTCGTTTGGTGCGCTGGGAGGCTGAGATGGGCTGTGAGCAAAAGGAATTGGCTGAATTGTGATCCGTGTGTCTTGTGAGGCTGGTAATTCCTTGGCACTTAGCACCTCGAAGGTGTAAATAGGAGACCCACTTGGAATCTCTATTTTTTGTGCGGGGAATCCTTCGTTTGCCTGAGCTTTCACAGGTTGTCTCCACGAACGTGCCCTCATTTGACGAACACCACTAAACAAGCGGGGCCGCGTGATTTAATTCCGAGCCCGGGTTTCCCACCGGCGTGCGCGGCCGTGCCAAGGGCTGTGCTCTCCCCGCAGGGTCTCGGTGCCGGAGACGTGGGCCAGGTTCACGGACAGCAACATCCTCCGCTCGCAGAGCGCCCGCGCCGCCTCGGCCAGGCTGCGCGCCAGCACCGAGAGCCTGCTCATGGGCACGGCCGACGAGATGTGGCGCCAGTTCAGCCGGGTCAACGACGCCTTCGCTGGCCGCATCACCGAGACCGCCAACGCCAAGAGCAAGATCCAGACGCACCTGGCCAAGGTACCCGGCCCTGCCCGCCCCGGCCGCCGCCACAGGGTCACAGAATTCATAGAACTCATAGAAATCAGAGAATTCACAGAATTCATGGAATTCACAGAATTCACGGAATTCACAGAATTCACAGAATTCACAGAAATCACAGAATGACCAGGCTGGAAGAGACCTCCAAGATCATCGAGCCCAACCCAGCCCTGACACCACAACTAAGCCACAGCACCCAGTGCCACATCTAGTCTTTCCTTAAACACACCCAGGGATGGTGCCTCCACCACCTCCCTGGGCAGGCCATTCCAGTACTTTATCATTCTTTCCGTGAAAAACTTTTTCCTAATATCCAACCTAAATTTCCCTTGGCACAGCTTGAGGCTGTGTCCTCTCGTTCTGTCAGCGCTGCCTGGAGAAAGAGACTGACCCCACCTGATGGAGCCACCCTTCAGGGAGTTGTAGGGAGTGATGGGGGCACCCCTGCAGGTCCTCCCGAGGGTTGGCCAGTTATCGTGGGCTCCCTGCCCTGCTCTGCCAGGCACAGGGGGGAGATCAGTAGTGGGACCTGGCTCAGAGCAGTGGGACTCGTGGGAAGCTTCCTAGGAAGGGCTCAGAGTGGCTCAGTTTGCAGCACATCCCTAAATGAGGAGCCATCAAAACCTTTCCCTGTATGAGCTGATGGATGATCCATTCATGCAAGCTGCAGTTTTGGGAAGCTGGTAATTCAATAGATCCATCACCACTCCTGAACCTCCTCTGCTCCTTACTCTCCTCTGACGTGGCAACAAGAGCAAAGAGATTTTCCCTGAAAATGCTGCTGGATCCATGCCTTGATGTGGCAGAGCCACAGTGGCCTAAGCCCAGGAGCTGTTTGTTGAACTCAGGGTTTTTCTGCACAACAGGAGAAAAGGCAAAGATGTGACCACTTGAGAAGATATTTTTCCATTGATACCTGTGTTTGTTTCACCCCAGACACGGCAGGAAATCTTCCAGATCGAGACGAAGATCCAAGTCATCCAGAAGACCATCAGGGACAAGGAGGTTCAGCTGAAGGTGGCCCAGACGCGGCTGGACGAGCGCACGAGGAGACCCAACGTGGAGCTGTGCCGGGACGCTGCCCAGCTGCGGTGAGGCCGGCCTGCCGGGCTCCCTTGGGAGCAGCTCTGCACAGCAAAGTGGCTTTGCCCCTAAATATTCCTTCCACAAGTGCCCTGGCCGAATCTAAAGCTCTGAGCAGGTGTCCCAGCCCTCGGGTGCTGGAAGAGCTCTGCGCCGCTGACGGAGGCCGGGCACCAAGGCTGGGTCCAGCCTGATGCCACCCCAAGGGGGGCTGGAATTTCCCCACTTGGGTAAAGCTCATCTTCTCTCCTGCCTCATCCAGGCTTGTGTTTGGTTTTGAGGGATAAGCCTCTTACTCGCCCTGCTGTGGCCCTCCAGCACCCTAAGGGGGCTCAGAAAAAGGAGGGAGAGGAGCTCTGATACAGGCAGAGAGTGACAGGGCAAGGGGCAGAGGCTTTAAACGCAGAGATGGCAGGGCAGGTGGGATATTGGGAAGGAATTCTTCAGGGTGCCCAGAGCAGCTGTGGCTGCCCCTGGATCCCTGGCAGTGCCCAGTGCCAGGCTGGACAGGGTTTGGAGCAGCCTGGGGCAGTGGGAGGTGTCCCTGCCGTGGCAGGGCTGGCCCGGGGTGGGCTCTGAGGTCCCTCCCAACCCAAACCACGCTGGGATTCTGGTCTGTGGCTCCATGATCCTGCTCTCCGACAGGCTGAGACTGAGGGCACCGAGCCCCTTCCCTTTGGGTAACTCCAAGGAAGGGTGCACACGTGGAGCTGTTCTCCCCTGGCTGGGCACACTGGGAATCCTTGGGGACACTTGGGGATCGCGCCCCAGGGAGCGCCCAGCAGCAGCCCTGGGAGGCACCCGAAGCTCACAGCTCCTCCTGGGAGCCCTCCGAGCACAGTTCCCTTTTCAAAGTGATTTAAACCCAGCCCCGGAACCGGTTCAGCATCGCTCGTTGCACATTCCTTCAGCCTCTCCCAGTGTCCTGCCCTGCTGCGGGTGTCTCCTGTGCAGGACCCCTGCACGGGGAAATCCAGCAGGGCGAGCCCGCAGAGCCAAACAGAAATGTGGGACCGCAGCTGCCCATCCGCGTTCCCAGCCGCACGAGCTGCTCGGGCAGATGTGGCTGGACATCTCCAGAGCTTTGGAACAAACTCCTCCGCTCCTCCCCACGGGGGTCGGGAGGAGCTCTGCCCCTCTGCCCTCGGCTCTCCCATACCGGGGCCTTGGAATCAGCCCGAGGGTGCTGCTGGGGGAATGCCGAGCCCGGAGGGCCCCCCTGGGGGGCTCTGACGGGGCCCCGCTGCTTTCCAGCCTCGTCCGAGAGGTCAACGAGATCAACGAGACGCTGCGGAACCTGCAGCAGTGCCTGCGCGCCTCCGAGGACATGCTGCAGATGCTGGTGCGCTCCAAGGGGGTCCTGGAGCACGACCTGGTGGTCAAGAACAACTCCCTGTTCATCGACCAGGAGCGCTGCATGGGGATGCGCAGGAGCTACCCCAGCACCGTGCAGATCCTGGGCTACGTCTCAGCCGGGCTCACCTGAGCGCTCACCTGTCCCCGCCGCGGCGGGACACAGCCCCGCTTCGCCTCGGCTTCTTCGCAAATACCCCGCTGCAATTTCACTCGTCTCTCGGGATTTCATTTCCTGGTGTAAACTCCGGGCAGAAATTAAACCGGCGTTTTGTTTGTTGGGTTACCAGGATGCTTTTTTTTTTTGCCTTTTTTTTTTTTGTCTTTTTTTTTTTTTTGTGTTTTCTCTTTCACTGTGTGCCAGGAAGGAGCTGAAAATATCCTGTGTGTCACCAAATCCACCCACGGGGATCCATCCCTACCCTTCCAGTCAGTGTTTTCAGGAGAAAAACTGTCGTGTCTTCCTCCTTTTGAGTGTGTGTGATGTGGAAGAGGCACAAGGGGAAGTAAAGCCACTTGTCAGAATAATGAGCTGCTGACATCCAGGATAGATTTCTAATGGTGCAGCAGAAGAATCACAAACTGTCCCGGAAAGAGTTGCAGTTTGTGCTGTTCCTAAAATAGAAAAATGTGCATTTCAAGCTGATTTCTGATGATAATTGCCTTGCTTTTGAAAAATGTTAAACGCCATCAAAAATGTCAGCGCTGGGGGCTTAAAAAGAGGAAGCAGATTCGACTTGGAGAAAGTTCATGGAGGAAAATGCTGTGGGTTTAATTTTGTGTTCCTAATTTAACCTCTCACGTGTAGTTTGTTGGTGGAGCACCAAAGCACTTTGAAGATAAAGAGATTAATCGGTGTTTAAGCCCCCTTGGCTGCCCGGAGCCTTCTCACCCGCTGTAAATCCGGCTGATTTTACCAAGTGTTGCAATTTTCAGAGGGACAAGTCTTCGATCAGAGGCTGAGTGTGGCAGTCACTTTGCAGTTTCTCTCCTCAGACTATCGCATCTCTTGAGTTTTTTAACCGCAGCTGTTGAGCTCAGCCTGAAGCCTGTGGGCACCAGGGATCGCAGCGGGGCAGAAGCTGAGCCCCTGCCTGGCTCAGGAGCCCTGTGGGGCTCACAGGAGCCGGGAGCTCTTTCCTTGTCTCCCGTGCCCAGAGGGCTCCTGCTCAGCCCACAGCCCCTGTGCCCTCCCCACCCTCCCCGGCCCCCGCGTCCTGGCAGGATCTCCCTCCCAGCGCCAGCCCTAAACAGGAAGCAATTGTCTCTCTAACCTTTTTTTTTTCTTTACTAGCACTTTTGTCGAGACTAAAAATAGATTTCCTCAGCTTTTTGTGTGTCCTGGGGCCGGAGCGGGGCGGACGCAGCAGCCGCCCCTGCCCAGGGAAGGAGACAGCGGAGCAGGAGACACTGCCCGGCTGATCTCACCTGCCCCTTCTCCACTCCCTGCCTCCCGAGGGAGCAGTGGCAGCTGAACTCACCCCCAGTTTTTGTCAGCACCCTCAGCAGCCCTCGGGCTGCTCCCTGCTGTTCCTGCCCGTGCTCCTTCCCCGAAGCCTGCCCAGCCCCTGGTGATTTTGGCTGCTCCGCTTGTCTGCAGACCCGCTCCAGATGTTCTCCGGCAGAGCTGCCGGGCTTTGGGGCCCCGGGAGTTTGTCCCCAGCTGAGTGTGGGGCAGCAGAGGCACCCACAGCCTTTTCCTGAAAGGCTCCAGCCTTAGAGCGCCCGGAGCCAAGTCCTGGCACCAGCGGCAGCTTTGCCTTCCTTTCACTTCCACCTTTGCTTTTGAGTCACGTCAGAAATATCTGGGCTCTGATTTACAGGGAGAGCACACCAGGATCAGCCTCCGCTTTTCTCCACTTTTGCTTTCAGAGCTCCCCAGGCACTGATCTTCCCACTGGCCCAGCTTCTCCCGGGCTCTCTCAGCCCTTACGTGGTGCTGCAATTACCCAGCTCCATTTTCCCTGGCTGTCCTGGCCTCTCAGTGCTCCTCTCCACAGCACTGCCAAAGAGTTTCTTTCCTTGGTTTGAGCCACGACCAGAGGAATTTCTGCTTCAGCTCCTCTCATTTCTTTCACAAATACTTTCCACTTTCCTGCAGCAGTTTCCCAGACGTTAGAGAGTTCCCAGGTCCCTCTGGGGTTTCCTTCTCTCCACGCCAGTTTTCCATAAGTTGACAGTACTGATGTTACTTCTGGCAGCTGATATCCCCCGGACCCCCAGACACTTTGATCACGGCATCCTACGTGTGCGTCAGTGTGAGCCTTCCCCCACCGAGGGGAGCCTGTCCTGCACAAACTCCTGTCCGGTGGCTCTCCAGGGAGAGCTCTGGGTGCAATTCCAGGGAACACGTGGCTCCTGGCCGGCTCTCCCGCACAGGGAGGGATTTGCTTTCCATGACAGTGCTGCTGCTGAGTGAAGCCGCTCCATTTAATCCCTGCAGGGCTGGCTTTGGGATTTGAGCAGCCTTTGATGTGCTCCAGAAGATGAAACAACAGCCCTGCCTCCTCCTGCTGATGGCTGAGATGCCTTTGCTGCCGCGCCATTAAATGATTTCCTTTCAGAGATCACTTCTAAATCACAGCCCCGGCCCATCACCCGCCTTTCTGTGCAGAGGGGATGGCTCCTTTCTCCACGACTGTCTGCCTTTACTGCTATTTATTGCTGCTTTACTGCCGCCTTTATCAGCCAAGTTGCTGAGAAAGTTCCTTTGTGGAAATTCCTTCGCATCTTACAAGTGTATTCCCACCCTTCTGCATCATTCCGTTGGCATCACTGCCGCAGAGCTGGGTGTGTAAATGAATTGTTTACTGACGGGAGGAAAGACAATAAATTAATAAACCCAGGGCACTGTTGCTCTGTGTCAGCCCAGGATCCAGGTGACCACTCCAGGCAGGGCCAGCAAGAAACTCCTCAGAAAGGAGGTTTTGTTGTTTAAGAAAACAAAAAATCATTGAATGTCCTGGAAGGGTCAGATATGAATTAGGGTGAAATCAAAGCTTGCCAAAACCCATGTTAACAATGTATTGCATAACTAGGGCAGATTACTGTGCTCAAGGGAGAGAGAATTCCCCAAACAGCATCACCAGTCAGGAAAAAAAAAAACCCAACAAAACCCAACCCTAAACTCATTGCTATTATGGGAAAAAAAAAGGGAGAAAACTTTGGCAAAATGCTAAAGGAAAATTTGGGCAGTGTAGGATCACAGAAATGCTCAGAGCAAAGCGCAGCCTCAGCCGGAGCCGACAGGAGATGCTGAGAGAAAAGCACCAGAAGGCAGCGAGAGCTCCTGAGATTCTCCCGGCCCGCTTTCCCAGCTTCCAGCAATTGGCATCCCGAGGACCTCCTGAGCCGACAGGGCTGTCCGTGGCTTGAACATCCCCCCGCGGGTTTGTTTCACACGCTGCCGTTGGAGCGGCCNTCTCTCTAACCTTTTTTTTTTCTTTACTAGCACTTTTGTCGAGACTAAAAATAGATTTCCTCAGCTTTGTGTGTGTCCTGGGGCCGGAGCGGGTCGGAGGCAGCAGCCGCCCCTGCCCAGGGAAGGAGACAGCGGAGCAGGAGACACTGCCCGGCTGATCTCACCTTCCCCTTCTCC
The DNA here is from genome assembly GCA_013397315.1 of Donacobius atricapilla. Taxonomy (NCBI): domain Eukaryota; kingdom Metazoa; phylum Chordata; class Aves; order Passeriformes; family Mimidae; genus Donacobius; species Donacobius atricapilla. The sequence goes on along the minus strand of WBMY01011375.1, from coordinate 28,308 downwards.
ACTCCCCGCCTTC
>WBMY01011372.1:423779-602077 GCA_013397315.1 Donacobius atricapilla | reverse complement strand
ACAGCACTGGAGAGGCTGGGGATGAGGACACACTTGAGGAGCTGTGGATTGGGTGGTGTCCATAGGTATGCTGTGATTGCAGGGCAGTAGCAGCTGTGGCTCTGGGACTGAGGGGGTGGTGGTACCTGAGGTTCCGGAAGGGATGGACAGCCAGGATTAGGAATGCTTGGGGTCAGGGGCTACCATCCTCTCTGCCCCACCAAACCCATAGCTCCCATGGTGGCCATGGCACCTGGCAAGGTCCTGTGAGGGACACCCAACCCAGACTGTTTCAGGGCTCGTGGGGCCCCACTGCCCTGTACTGCCATCCCTCATTTCCCCCAACCCTCTTAGGCCTATTCCTCATGCCTCATTTATCTTCCGTGCACCAACACTCTCCAAAGGCTAGGAGATGTTTTAGGAGGACAGGATGTCCCCAGCCTTGCCACAGGGCCTCTCCCTCACTGCAGCAGGCAAACGCAGATATCCAGGAGATAAGGGATGTTTCTAGGCAAATCTTTATACTGCTGAGGGACTTGGGGCCAAGTTTTGGAGGAGGCTGCCACTTGGTAGCTCCGGGAACCAGCGGAAGCTTCCCGTGTTCAAAAGGCACCAATTTTGGTTCACGTTTCGGTTACAGCTGGTACTGTAGCACAACCCAAGACGTGAGAACACACAGGTTAGCCCCTTCCTGCCCCAGCAGCTCCCCACCACCCCTCACCCCTCTGGGGACACCTATCCCCAGCCTCCAGCACACAAGCGGACAGTACAACTCATCTCTGTCACACTGTCCCGCCATCACTGAGGATGGCTTCCACACCATTAGAATCTCCTGGCCACCGTAGAGTTCTCCAGCGTGCACCGTAGAGTCCCCCGGAGAGCGGAGCAGCCACAGCATCACAAAGGGCATCTCAAATCGCCAGGCACATCCTTGCCTCACCAGGGACATGGCCCCATGCCCTTCAGCCCGGAAGTGGCTGCTGGTTTTGTATGGAGAGAGGACAGCAGGGAGAGTATACATAGATCCACCTCCCAGCTTTGCTTCGTTATGGGCACGGCTCAAGCCATTCCTGGCCCCTGGCCAGAGGGAGGAGGAAGGGGGTATGATGGCTGCAGCCCCTCACCTCTGTTCCCACAGAGCCCCAGCCCCCCGGTGTGCATGGGAGTTTCTATGCACATGTCTGCTTACACCGGGTGGAGAGGACTTGCATGGAGGGAAATGCATGTCTGGGGAACGGTGGGGGCTAGAGAGAGGGGACAGTGGCCCTGAGGCCATCACATGGCTGCCAGCTGGCCCAGCACCATCCTGAATTGCTGCGTGCTGTTGGCGAGGTCCTTGACACGCTCCACCATGTCCTTGGAGGCGGCAGGAGATGGGTAGTGGAGGGCGGCTGCCTTGGTAGTCATCACGATCTCCTTGAGCATCTCACAGAGGAGGTTGCTGTAGTGCATCACCTTGTGCTGGACGTCCTGGGCCTTGGCCTGGCGGGACAGGGTGTCCCCAATGAAGACGAGCTTGTGGGCGCTGAGGATGACAAACTTGCTGTGGGCCACAAAGATCTTGGGAGGTTGGTTGGTGCTGACAGCGGTGAAGAAGGCATCGACAGCATTGGTGAGCGTGGTGAGGTTGGCCTCGCACTGCTCCAGGTAGAAGAGGAGGAGCTGGCGGTCGGTGGGACACAGTGTCCCACCACCCCGCGCGGGGCTGTAGTGCTGGGGGGGGCTCCAGTTGGACAGGTCGTTGTCAATAGGGCGCGTCACCTCCTGCTCCAGCCGCTCAAACTGCTTCAGCTGGGGGAGAGACGGGCATGGGGCAGGGTGACCATTGTGCCAGTGCCTGCTCCCCTCTATGGAGCCATCAGAACAGGTGGCCATGGCCACCAGCCTCAGGGAACACAGCGAGGAACAGCACCAGCCCCAGGACAGCCATGCCAGGCTCCTCTCCAGGATCAAGGTGCCTACGCCCCTCTTCACTGGCATAGCACTGGTATGGAAGGCAAGGTAGAATGAACCATGAGAACACCCATGGAAGAGGGTTGTGGTCAGACCAGCAGCAGAGGTTAAAGAGAAGCAAGACATGGGGCGCTACGCACCCCAAGCGCTGTGTGCAGCAGCACCCACACCTGCCTGCCCCAGTACCCTTACCTGCTGGTGCTCCAGCTGGTCCTTGCTCTGTCGGATGATGTTGCCTTTCTCCAGCAGCTCCTTCTGGGTCTTCTCAAACTCCTCCTTGCCCTGCGGGGGCATGACATGGAAGGGGTCAATAAAAATCAGCCTTGCCAGAGAGCTCCCACTTGCCCTGGGACATCCCTGGTCCACACAGCCCTCAAGCTGGAGGGTAAGAGCACAACATAGGTGGAAGCAGAGCTGCCTAATCCCCCCCTGTGCCAGGGAGCCACCATCACAATGCTCCCTGTGGGAAGTAGCCCCCAAACCCATGCCCACCTGGAGATGGACATAGTCATAATCCTCCATCCAGCCACTCTCACTGTTCTCGTAGGGCCCGTCAGGCGACTCCTGGGCCAGCAACTTGGGAGGGGAAGGCAGGGGCCGTGACTGAATGCTGCTGGCCTTGTCAGAGGGGTGAGGGGGCCCATGGCCACCACTCTCCACCACCGGCTTTGTCCGTTTGAAGAGAAGGGAGGCATTGCCATGCAGGAAGGAAGCCAACTGTTTGGTGTCATCGGGAACACCACGCGAGTGCATGATGAAGTGCTCCAAGTCATCTGTGCCCGGCTTGCTGCTGGCCAGAGCACTGGGGGCCCAGTGGCAAGCGTCCAGCGCTTGGCCATGCCGTGCCAGGGCCTGGTATACCTCCTCCATCTTCTGAAGCTGCTTGCTGAGCTTGGTGTAGAGGGAGCGGTCAGAGGCCTGGGCAGCATTGCCCACTGCCCCCCGGGCAAACTCCAGCAGGTCCCGGAGGGCTGTCCGGACGCCCTCAGCTGCCCCACGGATGTTGGCAGCGTTCACCTCCATGTGCTCGGGGCTGCGCCAGTTGGTGCTGATAAAGGACATGAGGTAGGAGACAGCGTTGCTGACGCCACTCTGGAGCTTGGCCAGTGTCTCCATGGCGGCATCCAAGTCCAGGGAGAACTCCTTGCCAGTTCCCTTAGCCGACTCCTTCACAGGCACCACGTCCAGCGAGGATGTGGAGATGTTGCTGCGGGTACTGCCTGTGCTGGAGGCCGAGAGGCGCTTGGCATCAGCGCCCTTGGCCTCACGGTCTACTTGTGGTGGGACATCGTAGATGTACTCGCCCTCCGTGTCCACAGAGCCCTTGCCTGGGGCGTGCAGGTCCCGGGGTACATCGTACACCTCTTGGGAGGGGAAGGTGGATCCCCCCAGCTTCTTGAGGCTGGGGGGAACATCATAGATCTCGTGGGAATGTGGCAGCTCAGGAGCACCTTTCCCAGCTGCCGGGGGCACATCATAGACATCCTCTGGCAAGTAGGGCTCCTGCTGGGCCAGGATGAGGGGGTGGCGGGAGGGGTCAAAGGCTTTTTGCTTGGCAAAGGCGGGTGGCACATCATAGGTCTCCTCCCGTGCTGGGCCATCTGGCACGTCCTTGCTGACTGAGGGGGGGACATCGTACACCTGCAAAAGCAGAGCAGTGGCACTGTCAGCACTGCTGGGAGAGCTGGCCTGGGGCAGGTATGGAGGTGCAGGCTGGCTGCCCTGAGCTGCAGGGCATGCAAATGCCAGCACTGGGCATCCAAGATGCCACTGGGTGGGCACCAGAATAAAGCCATGCACCCCAGGGGTGCCCCTGCCCTTTGGGACAGGAATCAAAAAATCCTAGAACAGCCCAGGTTGGAAGGGACTTTGAAAGATCGCCTGGTTCAAACTCATCCCCTGGATGTGAACATCCAGCAACCTGCTCCTTGGCATTCTGAAAGCCTCGAGTGCCAGGGACATTACCGCATCTCTGGGGAGACTGATCTAGTAAATTATTTTTCTCTCGGTAAAAATCTGTTTTTTCATTCTTACACAAAGAAGCTGGGAGCTTCCCAGCAGCACTTACAGTTTGGTGCAGGTTCTTCTCCACGCTGGGGGGCACGTCATAGATCTCCTGCCCCGGGTCCTGCCCATTGGGACCCTTCACTGCCATGGGAGGGGTGTCATAGACCTGGAGGTGGGGGGGACACAGGACAATGTGTCAGAGATGGTGTGGCCACCCAGCTCCTCTCAGGGACCAGCTGGGAATGGTGGAGGTGCTCAGAAGCAGCACCAAGGTCCATAAAGTACAGTTTTTTATGCAATTTAGCCTGGTGTGGATTTCAGGCTGTGACAGATCATTTCCCATTCTTATGGGCAGAGCCAGAGATTCCCCCCCTGACACGCAAAGCAGCCTCACCTCCTGGCTGAACTGGCTTGGGACCCCTCCTCGGACAGGTGGCACATCATAGATCTCCTGAGAGCCCGTGGAGATGAGGTGGCGAGGGAAATCGTACTCAACTTGCTCACCCTTGGGGGAGTCATAGACATACACCTGGCCCACACGGGTGGGCACCAGCACCTGGAAAGAGGGAAAAGACATGATGTGGCCACCACCAAGCATCTCCCACCCTGCATCGTTCCCCCAAAACCCAGCAATGGGGCCAGAGAGAGGATGGCTGCTGGATTCCCTACTGGATTGCCTGGAATTAGGGTCTGCCCGATGCCACGGGAGGGCGCTCCCCGGTCGGGTGTGCGGCGTGCCGAGGACGGGATGATATCACCGGTTATTTATAGCGGCGATAGAGTCTCAGCAAGAGACAAAGCCCGGCCGGCACGGCCGTGGCGTGCAGAAAGCAACAGCCGATCCAGGCGTGGGCTCGGGTCTGCCAGCACCTGGAGATCCCTGCCCACTGCCCCATGCCCGAATGGGTCATTTCACGGTGACACCAGAGCAGAAAATAACCAAACCCAGAGGGTAATGGCACCCTGCCCAACCAGTGCCAAGAAGGGCTGAGGTGTTGGGCTAGTTCTTCCTTCTTGGACGTTTCTTGTGCCCTGGCTGTGATTTGGCAGCTCCCTCCCCTCACTGGCTGCTTCCCAGGGGTATGAGTTGGAGTAGCCTTCCCAGAAAACATGATACTGAAAGCACCTCACTCCTCTTCCCCAGGATGACGTGCCAGGGAAGGGGCAGAGCCAGAAGGAGGCTGGTGTCCGGGATGGAGCCGTTAGGCTCCACGCTGGGGACAGCCGGGTGGCTCACCCTTGCCTCACCCATGTACCTAGCAAGTACTGGCAGGCTGCCTGGCACAGTCGGGAAATGCTGGCACTGCCTGTCTGTTCCTGTGTGCGCTCCCAGGAGGAACAAAACCTCACAGCATTGTGCTGGGTACCACAGCTACTTCCACAGCTCCAGAACCTGGCATCCCAACCAACTCTGGGTTACCAACACTCTGTGTCCATACCAGACACACTGCCATGCCCTGGATGACACCAGCAGAGCCCACACAAGAAACCACAAGGACCAGAGTGCTGAATGTTGTGCCAGCCCCAAGAGGGGTAGCTCACACCAACCAGGGCACCTCAGCCACTGCAGGGACTCTCCCAGTTCACCTAGTCCTGCCAGCAGTATGGGCAAGGATGCCCACACAACCCCAGCAATGAGCACATGGGCTGCCTGCTCCAAGAGCAGCAAGCTGAGAAGCCCAAGCTGTGCCACCTACTCGCACCCATGGACCACAGAGCACCCCACAAACACAACACACTCCCCACTCCAGTCTCCCCATCCTACCTTTCCCTGGGGCTTGTGTCCTTCCCAGCTCCTCATGTCCAGTGACGGTGGCACCTGGTAGATTTCTTGAGCCTGACCAGCTGAGGGAGGAACTTGGTAGACATCCTGGGGGGGACTGGCAGAGCCCCCTGGGTACGCCTCTGCTGCCTGGCCCAAGGAGGGGGGCACCTGGTAGATTTCCTGGCCAGGGCTGGGGAAGGTGTGGGGAGGTGCCTGCTTCGGGTAGGTAGAGGGCTGCTTAGCTGGGGCAGGAGGAAACTGTCCAGTGGGTGCTGAGCCTGGGTACAGACCCTGCTGTCCCTTGTTGGGGACTGGCATCAGGTAGACATTGTCCCCTTGGGGGCCACCATAAGCAGGGTGCATGGGTGTGTACTGCGAGGCGGGCGACAGCGGGGTGTAGCCCCCTTGGTGGAGGAAGGGCAGAGCCGGCTGGGGTACCGATGGCTGCGGCGCCGCCTGCCCCTGTGGCGGGACAGGCGCTTGCTGCTGCGGCTGCTTCTTGTCGTACATCCCCACGAGGATCTTGAGGCGGTTCCCGGGAACGATGCCCTGCCGGCCATGGAGCGAACAGAGCCACCAGCCGTCCAGCCCCTGCGTGTTGCGCTCCAGCACCGTCATGATGTCGCCCTTGCGGAAGGAGAGCTCGTCCGGAGACTCGGCCACGTTGTCGTACAGCGCCTTGGCCAGCACGTTCTGGAAGAGAGCCCCGCGCCGGGGCGGTGAGCCGGGCCCCGCCAGCCGGTGGGGCGTCATCCCGGAGGGCGAGAGCGGGGCGGCAGCTCAGAACCGGGACGGAGCCCCGCGGGCCAGGGGCTTCGCCGCGCAGTTCCCGCCAGCTGGATCTCCCCGTTCCAGCCACCGCGGGATTCCTCGCTGGAGCAAAACCCACCCTTCCCAGAGGTGGTGCTGGGAAGGGGCTGGGCCCTTCCGCCTCCCCGGTTTCGGGGGGCCTCCTCTGCCTCTCCCGCCCCTTCCCTCCGTCGACTGGGAGGAAGTGCCGGGGCGGTGAGTCAGCNGTTGTGAGGGGTGAGCTACGAGCGTGTAAAGGCAGAGAAACGGGGCGTGGCACAGGCCAAAGGGCGTGGCACAGGCCAAGGGGGCGTGACCAAGTGCGATAAAGGGTAAGGGGATCGGAACAGGCGTGCAACAGCTGTGCACAGGAGGGTGTGCAACAGGTGTTGTAGTGGGCCTGAACTAGGTGTGCAACAAAGGGCTAGATGGGTGTGTGATGGGTTTGTGATGGGTGTGCAAATGAAGGAAAAAGGCTCTGCAATGGGTGTGTAATGAGCAAAGGTCATTAAAGGTTAATGGATGTGTAACAAGTGTGCAATGGGTGTGCAATAAAGGGTGACAGTGAGCTAACTGGGAAGGTCTGGAATGTGTGGATGGGGAGGGTGTGTAATAGCAGGGGGATACAAGGGGCAAGTAATGGGTAGCTGTAGATGCAATGGCTCACATAGCACACCTTGGCACACACGGGACACCTGGCACACAGGGCACACCACAGCTGCCTGTCTGGCCTGTTCCAACAGCCTGGCCACATGTCCCATGGGCACCCCAACAGCTGGTAAGCCTGGGTTTGGCATTACTGTATGCTGTGCTGCAGTCCCTGCTATCATCTGCAAAGAGCTGGGAGTAGGCTGGGAGGGTTGCTGCAGCTGGGAGCTGTGGGAGGCACACGTGTGAGCTGCACGGGGGCACAGGACCTATGGTCATGCACAAACTGCATGGACACACACGCTGCTCCCCAAGCATGCAAGAGCCAGAGCACATAGGGAACCAAGGGAAAGGACACAAGGAGGGCCTGCAGCCAATGGACTCAGGGGCAAGGGGGCAATGAGTGAGCTTGTGTGAGAGCTGAATGTGGAGACAGGCCAGGAATGTGCCCCTGACTTTGCACGTGCCTCCTGGCCTCAGTCCCCATCATGGCATTTCCTCTCACCCTCTGGAGTTACTTTCAGGCCACACCGGGTGCGGTGGCAGAGTTGAGGCCAGATTGCAAACACATGCCCTTCCCCAAAAAGCCGTGCTTGAGCCACCACCACTGTCCACAGCCTGGAGGAATGTGTCCCTGTGTATCACTGGCAGAAAGGGAAACTGAGGCACAGCTGTGGGTGGGAGACATCCGGTGGCAGGGACTGCGGTCATGCCCACAAACCGCAGCTGCCCCGGCATGTGCAGCCTGAGGACTGTGGTTTCCTCTTGTTGGTGACAGTGGTGACAGTGCAGGCTCTGAGCACCATGGGCATCCTTGGGATGGGCTCCAGGCTCCCCAGCCTCTCTCCCACCACTTTACAGCTGATCCCACGAAGCCACGGTCTGTTTGCTTTGGAGACCCTGAGTCTGGTGTAGGCCCACCAGGCAACAGTGAGGGTCTCCTGGGATCCCTGAGGTGTCCCCAGGTTGAAGCTGCCACCATATGACTTCAGGCAGGTGCTAAGGGGCCATAAGCTTCCTGCTTTTGGACTTAAAAGCAGTGGGAATTTCACTTTTCTCTCTCCCTGTGTTGCTGCTCAGATCAAAGTGTTCACTGTTAAACTCAATCCCATTTTTGGTTCATCAGAGCCCAAAAATCACTGCTTCATCTGCTGAGCACCTCGAGCTGGCAACAGCTCCTGCACATCCCTGCTTCCACAGCCAAGCACCCATGGGGCGACAGGCACCAACAGGTCTTCCTTTGGCTTCTCCTACCTTTGAGAAAATGAAACGCCAAAAAGAAGATGAAAAGTGAAGCATTACAGGGTCCCTGCAGCACTGGGCTCAGAGCTGGACTGGCTACCAGAGCATCCCTGTGCTGCTGTTGGTGGAGTACAGCAAGGGTCCCACCAGTCCCATGCTGTGATTCCTCGACAGCTCCACTGGACACAGGGCTGGGTGTTTCGGGATGGATGCTCCTTGGGATGCAGGTTGCCCCAGCAACGGTTGCTATGGAAAACACTTCAATGGCAAAATTTCCAGCCATATTCATGTGTCCATCATTGTCTTCCAGAGAGTCCCTGGTGTATGGTGAGCCAGGCACGGCTGGCTCCACACAGGCAGGCTGCGGCTGCAGGGAACTGACTGTGCTGGGCCTGGCTATTCCTGACTTTTTGCAGCTTTTCCTGCTGGATATGATGTGAGAAGGTGTAGCAGGATTCCAAACTGAGATTTGGGGGAGCATGGCAGATGTACAATGAACAGGGGGAGCAGGCTGTGCTGAACCATGCCATATTAATTGGCTAGCAGCCAATTAATGTGCCATTGGCCCAGGTGTGCCCCAACCATTGGATGAGATTAATCTTGGTGACTCAAACACAGGGCACAGCTCTGAGACAGTGGGACATACCAGGAAATGGGCTGGCACTGGGATGTTTGCCGGCACCAGCAGCTTCAGCTGGGGCTTCCTGCTCCTGCCCACAGCCCTGCCAGGTCTGTGCTTCAGAAAGCCACTCCCCACCTCCTGGAGCAGCAATAGGATTACACAGGACTGAGTCTCCTGGCAATGAATGAAGAAATAAATCCTATAAGGCAGGACAGGATTTATTAGACTTCAATATTCTGGAAATAATGAGGACATTTCTCTTGGCTTGTAATATCATGGGACCCAACAGGATCACAACCAGGATTTATCCCTGTGCTTCTCTGTGGCACTGGGCTGGTTCTTAGCTGTGGAGAGAAGATGCTGGGGGAAGCTGCTTGCCTTTCTGATGAGCAGGGTGGCAGGGCACCCCCTCATCTCCAGCAAAGCCAAGGCAGATTGCAGGCCTCAGGCTGCCCCAACAGTAGCAGCTCTGTTTCTCTCCCCATTCATCCCCCAGTGAGGGCTGGCGCAGATCCTCGCCCCCGGCTGGGGCTCGCTGCTGGGAGCGAGAAGGGCTGACAGCAGGAAGGGCTGGCTGTGCCATCGCCATCAGCTGAGTTTCAAATGTCAGTGCCAGCACCCACAACCAGCACAAGGATGTCCTGGGGTGGAGACTCTCAAATGGGGTGGGAGACCCACAGACCACTCCGTCACTCCCCATTAGGTTTGAGCCCACTGCAAACAGAATCCCACTGTGCTGCTGGGTGGGACATTGCTCTGAAGGAGGGGGGAGAAGAGGCTGAAAACATCTTGGAAAAGAGAATATGATGCTGCCAGCATCACCTTTCAGGCACCAGCTCTGCCCCTCAGGGAACTGCTGCCTTGGCTGCGGGCATATGCTCCTAAGGTCCGCTCCACGCTCTGGTCCCTTCTTCTCCCAGCTGCCACACTTTGCCCCATGGCAGCTCTGTCCATGAATCCTCTTGTGGTCCTTGGGACAGCCTGGGGCTATGGGATGCACCCCCAGCCAACCAGCGTTCAACCTCCTCCCATGTTGAGAGCCAACATTTATTCCTGCGTCCCTTCCACTGAAGCAGTTTTAAATGCACAGTGTTACCTCCCTGTCATGACTCCCATGGCCCCATAACAGCCCCCACAAACCCCAGCAGATCCATAAAGCTGAGCCTGTGGGTGTGGGTTGGACCCAGCTGGTTTTACCCATGGCCCCAGCACACAGATGCTGCGGCAGAAGCCCTGACCATCAGGACACATGGACACAATTGGAGCCTTGTTTGGTGCTCAAATGCACAAGGGGCCCCTTCAGGCGACCAGGGAAGGGGGAGCTCCTTGAAGCGAGGTGATGCTTTGGCCATGAGGGACTCCTTGGAGGGCCAAAATTACCCTAAGCAAATGCCCAAGGTGGGTTCCAACTCATGGAGAACATGTGAGCTTCCCTGAGAAGACAGCTCAAGGTAGGAATGTCTCAAAAGATGGACCCGCATCTGAGAACATTGCTCCTCACAGAAAGTGCAGGGCTGCCAGGGGACATTAAGGGCTGGTGGGGACACTGGGGGCTGATGGGTCCTGGGGCCACCCCGCTTCATGGGAAGGTGACTGAGCAATGGAAATAGCAAGCAGAGAGGGGTTTTGGTCGGATTTTTTTTTCCTTCCAAAGTAGCCAAGCTGTGTTTTCTGGAGACCTGTAAATCACTCCTCGTCTTCAGGAAAGAGAGGCGAGGAATACATGATCCAACCCAGCAAAAACGTGGGACGCTTGCGAGTGTGGAGGAAGCCAGGAATCAGCCCAGGCTGGAGGCTGCCTCCCGGCCATCCCGCCAAACGTGTCCCAGCCTGCTGGGCTAGGAGCTGGCACCATAGCCCAGAATCCTCAAGCTGAGCCGGGCACACCATGCTGCCACGAGCTGGGGAGCCCAGCAGAGAGGGGAGTCGAGGCTCTTGGCCACTGTCATTACACTGCACTTTTCCAGCAGGGTCAGGTTGCTTCCAAGATGTCAAGATTTTCCACATTTGCTCAGCTGAAGAGAAGAAAAAACTCTGGAGGGTTTCTGAAGAGCATAGCTGGGGCTGGCAGGCAGGATCCTGTAAACTGGAGGTCATCAATTTTCCCAGTTCACCAGCATGCCGGGGAGGTTGTGCTGGCCACATCCCTCTAACACACTGTTAGCGTGCATGTGAATCCAAAGCCAGATGCAGCTGCAGGACTCACTACGGACACAGCCTGGAGCTCCTAAATGCTTTTAGAAACAAGTCTGGGTTTGGTGCCTCTGACCTTTGGGATCTCCAAGGGTACTTGTTGCATCTCCATTCTGCTCTTGCTGATGATACAATGCACAGAATTATTTTTCATTTCTAACCTACTTGGTGCTGCCCAGCTGCTGGAGCAGAAAGGGCCCTAGAATGCAGCAGGGATACTTAGGCTGCAGCAAAGGCTCTGGTTGGCAGCCCCCAGAAGCCAGATGCCATGGGGTCCCAGCCTGTGCAGGAGTGACATGACTCTTCCCTGCTGCTGTCCGGCATGAGCGTCAAGGGGGACACAGGGCAGAGATGTTCCTAAATATTCCCTCTTCTCTGCTCAGCAACAGCAGAGCAATAGGCAAATCATCTCCCTGGCTGCCTGCTCAGCACTCACAGCAGGCCCAGCCCTCCCAGCCTTGCCTGTGGCTGCCACAGCATCTCACCACCTCCAGGGATCTGCAGTAAAACAAGCCTGGACTGCCTTGGGGTCCCTGTAGGGAGGGATCCTGTAAGGAGGGCAGGACAGCACACAAGGAGAGAAGGCACTGGAGATGGTCCAGCACTACCATTCCAAGCAGGAGAGCAGCCCAACTACTGCAGCAGCACCTGCCTTGCTCCACAGCTCCCACTGAGGTCCTTCCAGGGCCATTCCCTGCCACTCAGGAGTCCCAAGATGAGACACCCCCACGACAGTGCCCTGCACAGGGACCCTGGTTGTTTTTGCAACCTAAGCCAGAGCAGCAACTGGCTTGGAAGTGTTTGGAGATGAAAACATGTCATCACTCTGTTGTTTTGTTTCTGTCCAATTTTAGGCTTGTTCAAGCAGGTCCATTACAGCTGATTCTGTACACAACAGGGTGCCAAAGGCTGCAGCTCCCCTGAGCACATGGTGTTTTGTTCTGGTCTATCCTGCAGGCCACAGAGCAGAGGCCGACTCAGCAGCAGAAACATGAGCTCAAGGCTCAGACCATGCTCAGAGCCACAGGCAAGGGGCCATGGGCAGTGACAGCATCGCTCACCCTGTGGGCAGGAAGGATGGGGCTTGTACTGCTTTCCCCCAGCACAGCACCAGCACGGGCTGCCCCACCAAGCAGTCCCAGAGCATCCTGTGGAGAAACGCTGGTGAGTACCTCTACTCCAAGGATGTGCACAGGCGAGACACTGGGAGCTGCCCAGCTCCACCAGAGCCAGACCAGCAGGGACGGCCAGGATGATGGTGCATTGCTGGTCTCCAGCTCCAGCTGCTCATTCCACACCCAGGCGCCTTGGCCTGCCCTCCCAGGCAGCTGCACTTGCTGAATGTCCCTGTGTGACCATGCTTTGGATGGGTTTCCTTACTCCTGCAGCACTGCTACAGGACTACATTGACCTTGTCATCCCCAGTTCTGGGTTTGATTGCACCACCAGCCCCAGTAATGAGGAGGGAAAGTGATTCAAGCCCTTGCTCTGACCCCCAGGCTGCTATCAGGGCACAGACCGGGCACCTCTGAGAGAGGTTTTTATGACCCCCATCAGACACTTCTTATTGTATGTGATCCTTAATTTCTTTGTCCTTTGCTTCCTGCACAAACCACACTGCCAGCATGCAAGCATGTTGGGATGGAATACTTTATTCACGTGAACACTCAGATCCTGGCCCTTCCTGCCTGCTGCAGCTGCTCCCATCTTCTTGCAGTGTGAACAAGGAAGGATTTCTTCACCAGCTTGCTTAACCTCCCCCCCGCCCCAGCATCATCAGACCCCACAAACAAGTACAGACAGTTTGGCTTTGTCTGGACAGAAGCAGAGGGCGGAGGGGCATGGAGTGCTGCAGGGATGGCAGAGCAGGCAGAAGGGCTCCAGCCCATAGCTTGAGTATGCACAGCAGCCATGAAACCTTCCTGCAGCTCCACTCTCACCACCAAACATGCCAGTACTCTCCCAGTCTTGGTGGCTCCTCCTGCTGCCAGAAGCACCTGGGATTGGTAAAGGATGGGTGCCACCACCTCTTCTCCTTGGGAAGTTGTTGCCAGAATTACTCCAATGTCTTCTATCAGCTGCTGGGCCATTTAATCCTCAAAATGCCTCCTGTCCATTGACAAATACCCTCCCCAAACTATTACAGTAAAAGGAAAACCCTGTACGTTGAGACATACAGGCTGAGTCTTGGGTAGAGAACAGTTTCCATGCTTGGTGGTTGTTGGTGGCTGGCAGCCCCCAGCCAGCCCTGGGGCACAGAAGGGCACAAGATCCCCCATGGCCACCCCCAGCACATCAGGGCTTCATCCTGCTCAGTCTGATGTCACGCTCGATTTCAAACTGCCTGTGATCCACGCGCTCCAGGAACGCTTTCCTCTCGATGTACCTGCAGGGAGGCAGAGGCAGAGGCTGTGAGCAGTGCCCATGGCAGCCTGTATGGCCCCCAGCCTGGGACAAATCCCACCCGAGGGGACAAGCAGGGAGGGAAAGCACCATCTGTTTCCCCTCCCACGCTTTCCATGAACTTATCACCCCACTGAACATAGCCTATGGACACCAAAACTGCTCTGTGGCCTGCTGGCTGTCATCTGGGGGACTCCCAGAGGTCTGCTGGTCACACAGGCTAGAGAACTGAAGTGGCTGATTCTGGTTCCAGCTCTTCTCCTATAGCTGAGAAATGTCCTCCACAGACACCTTAAAGGGGACCAGAGCAGGCCTTTGCACCACCCAGCAAAACATCTCAAACCCAACCACAACCTTCCATACAAACTGACAGGCCCGTGATACGAGCCAGGAACGGGCACAGGGAGCATTTAGGTATGTAAAAAGCATCACCCCGCAAGCCTGTAGCAGCTCAGGGATGCAGGCTGGGGCTTTCCCAGCCACAGACCAGCTTCTAACCACCACTGAGTATTTAGTGCTGCCCCTCAGCACAGCACCTGAGTGCTGCAAGGAAGAAGGCACTCCTGTGCCTGGAAAAGCACCTTGCTGCTCATTAATGGCATGCAGCTGAATTTTAATGTACTTCGCTGCAAACCCTTGCCACAGACAGCCCGGGGCTGTGCTACTAATTAACCTACAGAGGGAGCGAAATTGCAATTCAAAACAGGAGCTGTAATTGAATCATCACAATTGTTTTGCATTTGTTCCAGGGTGGCAAACACTGGACTGCCATGACAAGGTCATTAAACTCGTGTGGGGAACCACTGAATTTGGCTGTTCTGTTGGTCACTGCTTTTCCTGCTCACCAGAGCAGCCCACTGCCTGAAAGCAAGACCAAAGCCTACGGAAAGATGAGCATCTCAGGTGCTGCAGGTTTTCCAGGCTGCTGGGTGGCTGGCAGTGCGCATGAAAGTGCCCAAGACCCACAGGGCAAGGCTGAAGGCCTCTCCTACCAGTGGTCTCTCTGGGACAGATGAACATTTATTTGGTGATGAGGTCCCTGCAAGGTCAGGCTGGATGGGGCTCTAAGCAATCTGATCTAAATAAAGAATCCCTGCTCACTGCTGGGGGTTGGAATAGTTGGCCCTTAAAGGTCTCTTCCAACCTGGACCATTCTGTGATTCTGCAACTCTTTATGCTACAACTATAGAACCTGCACTGAATGTGTTCCCAGCAGGCAGCCTCTGCCCTTGCTGCAAGGGACAGCCCTGACACCCCTGCCCATCCAGTCTTCATTGGAAATGAATGAATCCAGATTCATTTCAGTGAGTGATACCCCGAAGCGGGTGAGCAGCCCCATGTGTTCCTGCTGCCACGCCATTCCCATCGCAGCTCCAGCCTGTTTCATGCTGACACAACTGGGTCAGCTCATCTCTGCTGGCTGTGAGGGGCAGGGACCAGCACAGCATAATGCACGCAAAGAGCTGTCTGGGAGGAGGTATTTTGGTGGCCCCTGCCCTTCACTGTTGGAGGAGGGTTGTGCACTGAGGCCCCCTCTCCACACTGGTTCAGGAAAGGCAGGCAGGGCAGTGTCACTTCCCTCCATCCCTGTAAGCAGGGAGGTGACCGGCTGGCTCCTGGGGCTGGGCTCAGAGAGGCCACAGGAAGGAAGCCCAGGAGTCACGCTGTATGTGCTCAGTGTCATATTGCTGGGCGTGTGGTTTTTCTCCCCCTTCCCTGCTAAACACCAATCACAACCCCAGCTGGGAAGACAAGGACAGGAGTTACTGATGTTCATTTGGGATCACCCCAGTGGCCTGGGCAGCAACAGCCCAACCTACTGAATGTGAAGCTCTTTTGGCTCCTCTGTGACATCAATCTATCAACCTCAGCAAGGGGTCAGCCTCTTTCTCCTCCTCTTCTTCCCTGACTGCAGTGCCCCTCCAGTGGGCAGGGCCTGGCTCCTGGGGGATCCATACAGATCATCAACCAGGAATGTGGTCTCACAGCTGCAGCCAGCAGCGCTGCATGGAGGAGGAACTGCGACGTCATTCCTTTGGCTGTCCTTGGCTGGCCACAGCAAAGTGCTCTAGGTACCAGAGCAGACCCCCAGGCACTACCTGGGCATACACTGGGGCTAGTGGGGCCTGGCTGGCTTGTGCTGCAGGCACACAGGGGCTGGAGGTGCAGACGGACATGAGCGGGGAAGCTGCAGGGTCGGCCCCTCCACGCTCTGAAACCTGCAGCTCTCTCTGTGCTCAGCCAGCTTTGTGCAGCCAACACCAAGGCACCACCAAGCACGGTGCAAAGTACATGAGTGAGATGCAAACACCCATCCTGTGCTTGTCTAAACAACCTTTGCTACCTGAATCAATACCTTCCTGTAAATTATCAACCCGCCTGGAAACAGGGCAGCTGTGATCCACAGCAGAGCAAAGTAAATCCATTGGGAGCGAGGCTGTCTCTGCTAACAAGGGCAGCTGCAAGCTGCTCTGGGGAGGGTCTCTGTTGCTGCCTGTTCCCTGTCAGTCACCATCAGTCACCCGGGGCAGGAGTGCACGGGGCCGGCTGCTCCCCCATGGGGCTGCCCTACAAAGGTGGCCCAATTAAGAGGCCACTTTACATTTCCATTTATAAAGCACATCAGAGAGATGAACAGCAAAGGGGATAGCTGCCTCTGCTCCTTACTCCAGCCCCTCCTTTCAAATCCAGGACAGGCTCTCAGGACCTGACACAGCCAGGCCCAGAAAAACCTAAGGAAATGCAAATCACTGGATGGGGGTTGGGCACACAAGGGGTGGAACATCAGAGGCAAGGGAGGACAGAGCCAAGGGGCAAGCACATGTCCCCTCTGTCTCAGGAATTCTAGGCCCAGGCTGTGGCTGGCTGATAACCGGCGCTGGCAGCAGAAAGATGCCACAGCCCCACTGCTCCACTGGTTGCCGTGTTCTGGCCAAGCATGTGCGGCTGCTGGAGAAGAGCCAGGGAGGTACAAGGAGCTCTGGGCTGCAACAACTTCTACAGGGTTAACACAATAAAGGAATTCAGCCTGTCTTCCCTCCTGAGCAAAAAGTAAAGCTTCCTGCCTTCCTTGAGACGCCCATGGACCATCTCTGTAAGTGCACAGGATGTGTGGCATCGAGCAAACACCGCCAGGAGTGGGCTGTAGCTTTCCTTGTCAGGCAGACATTTACAATCACACAGCAGGACACGTGGGGAGCAGAGGTTTCTAACAGCACCAGAGATTAAAGGCAGCACCCTGCTCTCGCCTGCCTGGGTTGGAGGGTTAACAACAGCTCATTACAATTTTTATAGAGATGTGTAAATGATTGCCAACTGAAGGGTGAGCGCAGTTGACATTATTAAAGGAGAAGAGGCAGCTGCAGAAGGGACAACAGGCTCCTGTGAAATGACCTGAGGCCAGCAGCAGCTGTGTCTGTGTGACCTGCCCCCCCAGGCGGGATGGCTGCTCTGTGAGGGTACTGCACCCTTCACACCGAGCTGGTCTGTAAGCAGAAATGAAGTGGGCTGTGCTTCTATCGGTGGTCCTCCCTTCTCCCTTTACCTTGAAGGTGGAAGTAATTCCTAGTGAGCAGATGCTTGGTTGATCCCCTCACACTACATGCCTGACTAGTATAAACATATTTGTAAGGAGTGCCTAAAGTTATCCGGGCATTGTGTTCATAATTTTTTTAATGACAAAAACCACTTGCAAAGAGCTCAGCAGATTTTCTAGCCTAGGATGTGACAGGCAGCAATACCCAAAGCTGTTCAAGATTAAAGATGCTGTTAAAATTGCTGCTCTGCTTTGCTTATCTTTTTCATGTGCTGATCCCTTCCTTAGCCTTCAAGGACCATCACCTGAGTGTCTTCGTAAAGGTCTGTCAGGCATGAAGAGCAAGCTATCCAGTTTGGATGGGGTGGGAAAAGAAACAGCACTGACCAAGCACAGTTAACATGCTGGGTTTGGGTACACAAGTGATGACATAAAGCACTGCTCTGCCACACCTGTATGTTGTTCATTCACCTCCTTGGACTTCAGGGATCTCAGAGGAACAGCTGCCCCACTCCAGCACTCCTACCGAATTGCTCTACTTTTTCAAGGGCGACCAGAAACAGACCAGGGGAGATTTGATGGAGAAGGTGAGTTGTGGAAGGGTGAAAGACCAAACTGAAAATATCTATTTGATAGTTTGACAGTTATAAAATATCTGTTTAAAATAGAAAAAAACCCAATCTGTTGGAATGCAGAAGCTTTGAGTTTTTCCTGCAGAGTAAAAGAACAGCTTATAATAAAATCTACATTTTATGAGCTGTCCACTAAGCTGGTTATGTTTTCCCAGAGCTTAGCAAAGCACTTGTAGTGGAAATGCTGCTTCTGATCTCATTATCACTCCCCGCAGTGCACGTTATTAGCTTTCTGTTTTATTTACAGCATCGCCATTTACTTTTATGATACTTCCATTAACTTCATTGGAGTGAACATTGCTTGATGCACACAACCAACACCCAGCGCTGCCATAATCCTTAATGCACCTTGCCAGCTGTTCTGGGTTTACACAAATCTTTATGCGGGAGGAAGGAGGACAGATGCAGCTGAAACATGTCATTTGAAGAACAGAACAAAACCCTCCCAACATAAAAAAAAAAACAGGACAAAGGCAATTGTGTTTCCTCATGAAGGGGACTGCATTAGACCAGTTCATGCTCTGTGCCACAAGCAGAATAGATGATAAAAGCCAGACATTGGCTGGACTTAGAGAGCTCAGAAGGTTGCTTGTTAGCAGAGACTGATAGGTGTTTGCAGACTTACCTGTCTCCCTGTGATGCTTACAGCAGCTACTGGCTTTATGCATCCCTAGAATAAATCCTTAAGAAATCCCATGTGTTTTTTTGAACTCTGTAGCCAGCAACAGGCTTTCCACATGTAAAGGAAGTGGCGGGAAATTCTGGACTACTATTAGGTAAAGTCTCTCTTACCCGTCTTTCCCTCGGTTATGGATTGCGAGCTCCTCCACAATCCCCTCCTCCTCCTTGAAGCTCTCCCAGTCCAGTTTAGATTTCTCCAGTGTGCTCATCTTCTGCTTTTTGGCACCGATCTTCCCCAGGAGGCTACTCATACCACTTGGCCTCTTCACCCTGATGGAGATTAAGGAGCAAATGTTGGTTAAATGCAGGGAGATGGCAATTAAAAACAGAGCTGACAAGCATCACATGTGAGAGTGAAGAGTGACTTCGATGGTGGTGAGCCACTGCCACCAAAACAGATGACCACCAACTCCATGCAGCCTGCAGGCAGCAAGGTCACGCTTCCTGCAGATCCTGCTCTGCCGTTCCCCTGGAAGCAGCAGAGTTCATTACACACATATCTCAAGTGCTTGGTTTTTCTGAAAGGGCTTTTTCATTTATCTTCTTAAGAGAACAGAGAGCTTTCAGGCCAAAAGAGATCATTAAATCATCTAGTTTGACCCCTTGTATATACCAGGCCAAGCCATTCCACTGATCACCTCTGTGCTAAGTCTGGTTCTTTGTCTTCAGTTAGTGTTGTTTTCTGGAAGGCATCCAGCCTCAGTGCGTCACCAGCGCTGACAACACATCTAGGAATTAACCATTTCATTGGTATTAATGCTTGATTTTCTCTAGTTTTAGATTCTGGTTGCTGCTTCTTATTCTAAATTCAAGAACACTTTGGTCTGCAGGTGAGTCTCATTAGTGACATACTTGTACACCACTGATGAACTTACATCTGAATTATTTTTATGCAAACAGATAGAGTTCCTAATGCCTCTCATTGAAATGCATTTTGCCCCAGCCCATATATCACTTCTAAGGTTTTGTCCCCTTGCTTACATTTCAATGCTCTTTGAAGATAGGAGCATAGAACTGCCTGTAACCCCCACCCTTCTCCTGATTTGTTTCTGTCCAAACATCACCTAAATCCTGTTAGCTGCACATTGAGTCCCAGTGCACGTGCAGTGATCCCATACCATCTCCAGGTCCCTGTTTGGCAGGAAGACCACTTTGGTCTTTCATCCCCTGTTCTTAGAGGAGTGAAATCCCACCCATGCAGTGGGGCCCCCAAATCTCCCCTTTATGCTGGGAAATGCACACAGAGAGGCTCAGGTCAGCCGAGCTGCCCTCTAAGGAAGACAATTCTCAGGGGTAGGAACCCGTAAAACAAACTTGTATTAACCCTTCTTAAACCCCCCCCCAGGAATGGGGAGCAAACAGCATCCCATTGAACTCATGTTTACACACATTCCAGAGATAACTTCGGGTCTGCAGGGCCTTTGCCTCTGCAAGAAGCCGGAGAGGAAATTACTCTCGTTCCTGAGAGATGAAGGAATTTGGGAAGGGGGGCCCAAGGAAGGCAGCCAGGTGAGCATGGCAAATTGCTCTCCATCAGTGCTCTCTGAGCATACTCCTGCCCAGGGGTAGCCGTTCTTGGGAATGTATCCAAGGTAGTCCTCATCGGATCATTAGCATGGTTTATTCTTCTGTAATTTGCAAGCCTCTAAAGGAAAATAATTCTGCAGTTTATATGGAATTAAATCAAAGAAAATGACAACTCTGTAAGCCTCAGCCAGAAGACTCTCAATGAAAGAATGGCTGGCTAGAGTCACTTGGGGTTGCAGCTTCCTGACAGATATATTTGGGATTAAGGACATCTTGGAAGGCTCTATAGCAACTGGACAAAGCTTCCTGCTCCTCTTCAATACCAGCCAGAGGAGCAGAAATGTCCCAGGACCTGGGCCTCTTATTTCCTCCAGTCCCTGCCCCTGGCTGGAGCACAGGCCAACAGCCAGCAGTTGCTCACTCTGTGAGGACACAGAACAAGCTGGATGCTCTCTGACTCGCCTTTATCCCTGAACATCTCATCAAGATGTCTACAGCCCTTCACATCATGATCACACAATAAAACCTTGATCCTTGCTCAGCCTCCAATTCTGCCTTACTTTTCAAGGCATGATGGCTCCAGGTATCCTTATTTGTAGGTAGCAGGAAAGTGGTGTAAAGGGGCAAAATGGGCAAAGATATTCTCAGCACAAGATAAAATTGGAGAGACTTGGTTCCCACATCTGGCTATCCAGGACTACACAAGCCTTGCTCAACCACCAAACCCAGTATCAGATGCGTGTTCAAGATTTGAGGGAGTCAGAGGAAAGGAGATATGACAAAGAATAAGGATCAACCAAATAAAATATTGGGCAATCATCCCCCATTGATGCGCAGCTGCCTGGAAAGCAGAGCCTGGTGGTCATGCACAGCAGTTCCTTATGCTGCAGTGGGGGGGCCCTAAAGATGCCCTGAAACAGATCTAGGGATGTGCTATGGCTGATTCAGCTGACAAAGGTCCTCTGCCCAAGCCTGGCAGGCAGGAGAGGCTTAAATTAACACAAGGTATTCAATAACATATTTCTCTGAATACATTTAACTTTCCTGACACACTTGGGCTTAAGATTTTCCTACTGCTTAAGTGGGAAAAGCAGGGATGTAGAAATGGAGGGTGTTGTCCCTTGTCCCTAGATTTCTCCTAAATGTTTTTTGGGGGAAAAAATCCCCAGTGACCCAAGAGCCATCTCACCTATCCAAGGACACCCACAGCTCATCTGCATCCACTGACCTTTCCATGGGTGGAAGTCCAAAGTCACTGTCAGTTGAAAAACAGACAGGTCTGACTGCAAAGGACACAGCACACACCTGGAAAAACCCAACTGAAAGTTCTGAGATCTTTCCTGGGTATGAGAGAAATCTCTGCCCTGCAGAGTGACAAGCAGGCTCAGAGGCAGGCTCACACGTGCTGAGACTGATCCTTCTTGGCTGAACCTTGGGCTGTTGGTTGCTGGCAGGGAAGAGCTGAGTTGGGACAGGAGCCAGTCAGCCAAGCTGGGCTGTTGATCATGTCTCTGCAAGAAACACAGACTGGGACCTGCTGACGGGCCCCTGCTGTCCCCAAACCACAGTGAAGGATAGATGGGAGGGAAGGGAACCAAAAGCAAGATGGTTCATGGCCAGAGGTGGAAGAAGAGGTGGTGCTGGCTTCAGGGAGCAGGAGCTGCAAATTAGACGAGGGCTGCTTACAATATATTCTTTCTTCCATGGCAATTCCTGGCATAAATTAACAACATCTGGATGCACACATCCATCTCTAATAGTGCTCAAGGCCTCTGTATGTCCTCTTGGCCATGGATCTCAGGAATATTGCTTAAAACATTTAATTCACCCTGTGTTTGAAGCTACAGAGTCTGGGCTATGATATGGACCTCCATCAAGGGCATCCAGATAATCACAAGAATACTCACAAGTCAACAGTTCCTTCAAGGCAAGGGAACCACACAAAAAAGGGCAGGCTATGTTGCACCCTTGTGTTGATGACTTCTCCAGAAATATTATTAATATCCAGTGTCAGCCCCATGCTGGAAACTGGCTCTGGGCTGGATAACCTGGTTCTGCTCCCGTCCAGACAATTCTGTGCTGCTGCAGCAGGACCAAGCCTGGGCCAGGCAATGGGGCCAGGCACAGGCTGAAGGACATGTTTGAGTCTGCTGCTGAGTCTTCATTCCATGCTGAGCCTTTTATCACCCTGAACAAATCCAGCAAACCTGGGGGTGGGAATTCCTACGCTTGTGCCAAAATGAAGTAAATGAGAAACATTAAAGTCCAATTAAAAACTTGCTTGGCCTTAAATGCCTCATCTGTTTAAAAAGCAAGTAAAGGGGTCTGATTAATTGCATTCAGTGCCAACAAGAGGAATTATTACCCTTTTTGTACTCATTAAGGGTATCTGCTGTGGCATCTTTAATCACTAAGGCATTTAAAAGAGAGAAAGTAATTTGCTAAGACATAATGGATCCCAGGGATGAGGATCAGGACAATCGCCTATTTAGGACACAAAGACATGCTCTGAATTTTCACAATTAAAAAGCACTGCCAAAGATCACTGCTGCCCTTGAACCAGAAAAAAAAGAAAAAAAGAAAAAAAAGAAAAAAAAAAGTGCTGGGGAGCTCTGCCTTGGTGGGGGGACTCCCCTGCACCATCTAATGTCACCAGGACAAGGACTGTGCCTGTGCATCAACTGGCATGGTTGTACAGAGGGACAAGCATCGAGGCCTGGGCTCCCCTGTTGTCCCACTATCGGTGGACATGGTCTGTATCCCTGTCCTTAAAAATGATGCTTCCCCCATCTTGGTGCAAGCCTGCAGCCTGACCAGGAGCTTGGAAAATTGCTGCTAGAGCAGCAATAAGGTGTCACTGCACTGCCACATGTAATCCCTGATGTCTTGTAACAGGAAGGTCAGCAGCATCTGGGAAATGTATGCCTGTTTAAAAGAGGCAGACTTCATCACAAGCTTTAGAAAATAATCTTGCAGCAACTGGGAACATGGCTACAAAGGTCTCATAGTGCATCCCACCAGCCAAAGCAAGATGAGTTCCTCTCCCACTCACCCAGAGACAGGTGCTCTGAAGGTCTCCTGACAGCAATCCCACATGCACTGAGGTTCCAGTACTTCATCAGCCTTTCACTTATGTAAGTCTTCCCCAAAGACTAAATTTCCTTGCTCAGCCTATGACTTGATATCTTCTTCCTAGTAGCTACTAAGAACAGATCACTCCCTCACTTTTTGCAGCAGCCTTTTATGTCTTTGAAAGCTTTTCATATTGCCCTCCCCCCCTTCCAGCTTGCTCTTTCCTAGACTAAACAATTCCAGGTCCTTTCAAGCTTTTCTCATTCCTCATGGTTTCCAGCCCTCTGACCACTCTCACTGCTCTCCATGGACTCTCGGCTATTGGCCCATATATTCCTCAAAATGCAGCATCCAAAACAGGAATAGCATGGGTGACAGATTTACCAGCACTGGGAGCAGGGGGAATGCTTCAGATGCCTTGGGAAGCACGCAGCTCCTTACACAGCTCCCTGTGATGTGTGGCTTTTTCACAACCGTGTGACACAGTGACTCATGTTGAACCTGTGATTCACCGAGGTATCTGTCTGCTCCACTGCTGCCAAGTCACTTTCTTCCTCCATCCATGCAGAACAATCCTGCTATCCAGAGGCAGAGCTCTGTGCTGCTCCTCCTGTTTACCCTCACGTTTCCCTTGACACAGTGGATCTCAGATGTCTTTTGCAAATCGGCCTCTCCTACCCACCACAGCCATGCTGAAGCTCTTGAAGAGGAACACTAGGGAGAGCACCTCATGTCTTTGTGAAATTCCTGTGGAGACTATTTACCAGCTGAACCAGCACCAGCTAGCCTAAGAAGATCAAGGTGACTGGCCAGAAGCAGGCAGGACCAGCAGGGTCAGACTGTAGGAGCTGAAAGATCATGTCCAACACCAATGAACAAACTGAGCCCAAAGGACACTTACTCAAACGCTGGCCAAGGAGCTGGCAGTGCCCCTAGCATTAGCCTGATGTCCACCCTTGGGGATCACAAACCCTCTGCTGCTGTGCTTCTGCTGGCTCCACAGACCACAGACCCTGTGCTGCTTCTCTATCTGCCTTATAGTATCCTCCTTGCTGTCGATAACAACTTCTGTAGCAGGAAGGCCCTACTTCTGTCCTCTATCAATACTTTTAAGAAGGGCTCAATTTCTAAGAAGAAAATGCAGAACCTGAAACAGGATATTACTGATTCTTAGCTAACACTCCAATGCTCCCTCACCTCTCTTCTTGTTATGCCATATTTTGGGGAAACAGTGTGAGCAAACATACAGAAGAGGATAGTCACTGATGTATGCAAATCACAAATGAGTTGCTTGTTTTTTCCCCACTAATTAAAACCAGCCCCTGAGCCCCAATTAAACAGTGGCAAATAACCTGTTCTGCCAATGAGGGTCTTGTGACAAAGCAGCTGCTGCAAGACTTGAACCAAGAAGAGTATTTTTTTAGATTATGCTGATTCCACCAAGGCATCCTGCACACCTTGCAGCTATAGGGTAGAAGAAACAAGGCAACAGAGTGGGGCAACTTCTCTGGCCTGATTGCAGCAGGGTTTTGCACCTCCCAGAGCAGAGACAATTTAGTGCTGGACACTCCATCACATTCCAGCATCCATCCAAAACATCTGGTGACTCTCCATGAGGTACTGCAGAGCAATCTTTCCTTCTGCAGAAATAAATGTGGACTCACAGAGGTGACACAATTTCATCAGTAGGAAAACTTGCAAGGCCAGGAAAGCCTCCATGCCTTCTGCCCCAGCCCTCGGAAGCAGATTATCAGAGATCACCTTTACCAATTACCATTTAAAAAGGCAGGTTACACCTATGACCTATAAAAATCCACTTTCAAGAAAGGTTCAGAACTTGATGGATAGTTTTTCTTGTGTGTTGGATGATGAGACTACTGCAAGGGGGAGTGTATTTGTGATGTCTGGCAGAAGAGGACAAAGAGGAGGCATCCATTCCCAGATCTCCAGCATGGCTGAATGGCTTTTCAATGGCTTCAAGCAGAAGAACCCAACTCAAACACACACTGCAACACAAACCACGCCTCAGCTGGCTCCCTGCAGCACTGAGCAGCATGTCAGATCCCACCATCAGGACAGGGTACTGGCAAGTAGATGTCACCAAGTGCAGAAAGACAGCATCTCAGGCCCGAAAGCCCTTAAAGCACCATCCTGACCACCCAGCCCTGGCTCTCCTGCTGTCCCTCTCCTGCCCCCTCCTCCCTTCCTCACTGGAACTTGTGATAATTACTTGCTGCACAGCAATGGCAGCTCTATTCCTGTCATCCCAACTGCTTTGATGGCAGAGATTCAGGTGAGAAACTTGCCCACTCAGCAAAGAGAGGATTTTGGACATTGTAGTATCTCTTCCTTCCACGATCTGCTGTAAAGCTGAATAGTTTCCTTAACTGCAGGAAATGGTTCTCATGCAAACTAACCACAGCTGGGCAACTGATACAGCCAGTAAATACTTCCATTTTAATAAAGTGGAAGATTCCTGCCCAGAGCACCCACCCTGCTGTCCTTCTTTCTGCGTGCAAGGGTGTGAGAGACACTGCACGAGAGGGATGCATGCTGAGACCTGGCTGGTGGCCATGTACCATCTCTGTTTCTCACCCCCAGACCATCTTCCTCCACAGAGGAAGGAAAACACTGGCAGCGAACAAGAGGGGCACATGCCAGGAAGGCAAGCACAGTGCCATCTGCTCCTTAAGGTCACAATGGTCTGGTTGGATGGTGCAGACAGCACCGTAACGACAGTGGCTGGTATTGCTAGCTTGCAGAAACCTTCCCCAGAACGATATAATAAGTCTTGTTCCTCAGAACCTAAAACTGACCAGCTCTTCTCACCCCTCACCCCACGTAATCAGCCAAGGACAGAAAGTCTTCCAGGAAAAACCAAACTACATTTCTACTTTCCCCCTCTGCCCCTACTTGGCACTGTTTCCCCAAACAGGCTCTTGGGTGGATGCAGAGTGCAACCTGGCTTGTTCTCAGCTCTGCCTGTCACAACAGGTATTTAAAAAAGCAAACAAGAAAGCCTCCTTAACACCAAACAAACAAACATTGAAATCCCAGGTAGAAAAAAAAGCAAGCAAGGAGGAAATGAAGATAAAAGCAGGGTGGATGGTGCTGGAGGGGTGGCGATGATCCTGTTTGGAGGGCACTGCCCAAGGCAGGCTGGTAGGGAGAGGACTGATGGATTCCCACCACCCAGCCAGGGTGGCACAGCCCAAAGAATTCACTGCCAATCCAATAGTGCCTGCCCACTTGATGAGCTGCTAGCAGGTACCCAGCATTTACACCGTAAAGCACATACAAACTGAGCCAAAGAACCTGCCTGAAGTGCTCTAGGAGTAGTGGGGATTTCTGACGCAGGGTTATATCTTTGTAGTGAGGGTCATCAAACTTCCTGCACTCTGAAGAGCAACATGCATGAAACCACTGTGGAAAAGCTGCCACGGCTGGGACAAAACCCATTGCGTGGTGCTAAAGGGTGCAGCAGAGCAGGCAGCTGTGTCCGAAGGCAGCAGGAGATCCAAGTGCAGTGGGGAAGTGGGGAAATGCTTGTGATCCTTCCAGCAGACCAAGGCAGACTGATTTCTGCTGCATGGAGGGCTTTGCTGACAGGAGTCAGCTCCTGGTGAAAATGCTCTGGCCGCACACCTGCAAAAGGAGCATGGTCTGACTGTAGCAGGACCAGCTTCAAGTAGCTATAAGGAACAAGGAAATGGGAGTTTTAACTCGAGTTGATAGTGTGAGTTAAGTTTTCTCAGGCTTTTGTTCAGGCTTGCCAACCCAGGATAACCCAAGTTGCTTCGTCATCACTGCTTTTGCAATCTCAAGAGCTAAGCTGAGCCCTAGGTCCTTTCTGATTTCTAATGTCACCTTATACTCCCTGAGACCCCAGACAGCTTCCTGGTGGAGACCCCTACATGAACAGTGATGTTCACAGCTTCTTTCTACTCACAGGAAGTTTTTGACACTGGCTCCATTGAGTCAAGGAGGTAATCCATGAGGAGTATCACAACTAAAGCACAAGAGTGTTCAAAAAGCAATGTGACAGAAGAGGAGGTGTAAGCTTTCCAGAAGGGAGAACCTTCCCACAGCCAAGTTCTATGTCGAAAAGTTTAAGGTGGGGATAAAAGGCACCATCAGGCAAGGACAGTCAGACCACTCCATCCCAGTATTATAGCAATCGAAGCCTGGCCAAGATGATGTATTTTCCATCAGTGTGGAGAGGCAAAAGCAGATGTGACAGAACAAAAGCCCACGTGATGTTGCCCTGGTGAGGGCTGCTGCAGGCAGTAGCACAGCTTGCCACGGGCACAGTTGATTCTGGATGTATTTGTGTCTAAATATAGTCAGTGGGGGAACAAAGATTTGTCACAGGGGAAAAAACCATGTCACTCCAAATTTCCAGCAACAGTAGCAAGCATTGCCTAACAAAGGGCAATGCTTCAGTATTCCCAGTTTATTGCTGGGTTTGTTATTAATCCAGCACAGTGAGTTTAGATGTGACTAAGAAGTTGTGCAATGCTGCTCTGGCAGAGTGCACCTCACCTTGAGGAGGGAAATAAGTGTCATGGAACTGGCTTTTGAACAGCAAAACTGACACAGCAGCTGCTGAGGGGGCTTGCAGAGCACCATGTCATGAGCTGCCAGCAGAGATACCAGTCAGTGATTTTTCTAGTGCACTCTCAAAAATACAGAAATACTTCATCCTATCTTCATGTCATGGGCTGTACTGGATAGGCCTTTCCAAAGTGCAAAGCTGGAAAAAGAGATCTAAGAGCTTCCTTGCTCCAAAACAGGACAGCACCTTATTCTCCAGTCCACTTCCCAAACTGGGGGATAACCCAGGAGTAAATACACATAATACTGCACACATGAATACAGTTATTTCAGGAATAAAAACAGTGTTGGGTCTCCATGTACAGTAAGAGGCAAACTTGCTGAGCAGGGAAGAGGTGGGATGTTCTAGCTCAGGAATGTCAAAGAGCAGCAGCAATATCATAGGTGCACAGCTCTGCCAAAGCTAGCCTTTCCCCAGGCACGTCCCATTCTGTGGCATCTAGGTCTGCACCCACTTCTCTGGAGGGCCTGGAGTCTCATTTTACAGACTCTGGAGGATGTGCTCATCAAAAAGCACATCAGCTGACTGGCTCAGGCAGAGCCCCTGACCCGCAGGTTCCCTTATCATCCGGAAGGGCTCATTAGGGATTGGACCAGGGTTTCCTGCTCAGGACTGAACCCTTTGTGAAGGGACTGCTGCCATGGAGAACCCACTTCCTAACAGCCAGAGGAAGCAAAATATTTCCCTTGGGCCTTTGAAACAAAGTTGCTATGGGGTGGATACCAACAAAATAAAGTTGCGCTTGCGGAGCTGGGCAGCACTCAGCCACGCACAGGCTGTTACTGCGGGATAAAGGTACTCCCAGCAGCATCCTCGCTCGCCCCAGAGCCAGGGACAATTCAGAGTAGCATAAGGCCCCCTCTGTACCAGTGTAACTGCAGCTGCCCTCTGGGCAGTACTGGCAGAACTATTTTAGCAAAAACAAAATCTCACACCCTCCTAATCAGTATGACATTGTGCAGAGCGCAGGGCTCACTCTGGCTCCCCTCCAGCCTGGAGCACAGACAGAGGTTGTTTCACCAGCAGACTCTCCTAATGCACTTGCAGCAGGCCAGCCAATTATATTACAGTATCTGTGCATGGAGTTCAACGGGAGCTTAACTGAAAGTGCTGTAGCATTCAAATGACTTCTGATACTATGAAGACGTTAAGGACTCCAGGCCAGCACTAACCAGCCCTGTCTGATGCTCGGCTGACGGGTAAGGACCTGTAACTTGGGCTTGGTCAACAGCCAAAGCTACGCCCCTGTTACACACAGCACTGCAGCTGCAGCCAAATGCTGATGGAGCTGCCCCTTCCCAGCTGGAAGCTGCAGTCACTTCTCACGTGAGCTCTCCTCCACCCAGGGCATCCACACAATACAAGCAAGACCTGCTCCTGCCACTGAAGGACTGCATACATGCACCAGAACTCCCCAAACTGTTCCCACGTGGACTGAATTAAATTTGCAAAGCACTGCCTGTATTAATGAATTTTATTGAAAAAATCTCACACATGTTCTTCATATATATTTTACATTCCTTCTAAGTTCTTCAAACGTTTAGGGATAATAAATGTGTCAGTTTCAGACGGACTTGGCTACAGCAGCACAGAACCAGTGCACCTACCCCACTCCAAGGCGGTGGGCTACATTTAATTTTGTATCTTAGTGCTTGCCACTGAGAGTGGCAAGAAATTACTCTTATAAAGCTCTAACAGTCCACACTGTGTGGGAAACGTGCAAGGATGGGGGAGGAGGGTGTCCTGCTTCTACCATTCTCACTTCTGACCCAGTGGACAGAAATCAGCAGAAATGCACACATATTCAAGTTGCCAGTGAGCCTACACTCCTACATGGCTGTGAGGCATCTCACGCCCCAACAGCAGGTAAGACCAAAGAATAAAAGTGAGAGGGCAGGATGCATTTGGTACTCAGGTCCAACAGGTTGATGACTTGAAAGCTGTCAGAAGCTACTGCAGGCGGTGTCTGTGGCACACAGTGCACGTGCTGGGCTCCAACTTGGGTCACACACTGAAGCATTTTAGAGTAACACCCTGCATTACGCCCATATTTAGCTATGGAAATAAGTGTGACTTGACTTTCAAACACTTTCAGCTCTCACTGACTTCACTGGGTTCAGTTGAGACATTTCAAATAAAAGAGTAACGACCACAACTCTGGGCTGGGATCAGACACAGGCCATTTTTATCTTAAAAGGCATTTGTTTGAAAACATTCAGAGCTGCTAGAACCAACAGCACAGAAGTTATTTCACCATCCAGCCTTAAAAATGTTGACAGCTTTGTCTGCAAAATGACATGGATTAATTGGTGACCAATCCTTAAAAAAAGAATAGTTAGAAAAAAAAACTGCTGGCAAACAGAAGTTCTTCCTCTCTTCAGAGGCTCACTCTTTCCTCCTTTGTCTAACAGCAGATCTTTTGTTCAAGACTTCAGGTGCAAGCAGCCTCGAAGTACACAGGGAATGTCTTGGCCATGACACGCTCTCCACACTGGTGCACAGACTTAGTTTTAATCAGCAGAAAAACCCCTCCAAATCAGGCCTAAGAAGTCCTGCTAATGGAATTGTTCCAGTGCTAAAGGGATTTCAAAGTGAACGAGTGTGGATGGCAGAGCAGCTGGTGTGATTCCCAGGTTGCTCTTTACAATGCAGTGTGCCATGCAAGGAGGATCCAACATCCCAACTACCCTTGAGAAAACAACCCCCAGTGTCTCCCCAGCACTGCAGAGTCCCTTCGTCTGTCTCTGTGACCCTAGACAGCCTTAGTGTTTAGTCCTAGTTAACTTCCCACTGCATCAGATCAACGCCAGGCTTTGATCAAAATGAGGTGAGAATGGCAGGACAGAGGCAGGGAGGGACCCCCTCCTAGTCCAGCAATTAATCTGACAGCTTTAAGACTAGATCTGATTCAAATAAATAGACTGCCTTCCACGGGCAGATGTTCACAAAGACCAGCAGCCTAGGAGAGGGGAAAGTTCCCAGGAAATTAAGTGAGGGTGAAGGAGAATCAGGGCTGCATAGCACAAATGCATCACTACAACAAGCAACAAGCTAGTGCTCAGTGGAGCAGTTGCTTTGCAGTGTTGTGCAAGTCAACCAACAGCATAAATATAATACGTTATCTTCCAGTGGAAAGCCTGGCCTGGCAGCATGTGGGACTTTGGGGGTCCATAAATGTTTGGGCACTGCTACAAGCAGTTATAAAACATAAATGAGGGTTTGACCACATTTAATTGCTTTTGGGAAGAGTAGTATCACTGGGGGATCCATCACAATTACCTTCTCCCATTCCAGCACAGATTAAGAGCTGGCCCAACAATCCAGATCAAAGAGGGTATTTTGGGGGTAAGGAAAGAAGAGAAATACCCTAAAAGATGTTTGCCATATAAAACATGATGTCCAGCCAGGAGAGAACAGACAATAAGAAGTCAACTGATGAAAGGATATGCTCTTCTTCTCAACAAGAACTTTCTCTGTTGTTTCAACAACTTTCTAAGGCTGCAGAAAAGAGTAGTAACAAACCCGAGGACAGTGCCGAGAGCCCAAAATGTATGTAAGAGGAAAACCTAAGATTATCCTCTGTTTTTCTTCCAGGGCTTGACTGAAGTGTTTTAAACTTCCGAGGCTGGCAAGACCACCTCCCAGTGCCTTCTGGCTTTGGCAGCACTCATTTGGAAGAACTGCCCCTCCTCTTCCCAGGGACCCACCTCACTGGAAATAGATTTCAAGTCTCCAGAGGAAGAAAATGGAAACAGCTGACTTCTCCCAGCCACAAGCTCTGTTGTCACCTTCCAGCTGGAGGCAGGCAGAGGGGAAAGCACAAGGCTTCCCTCCCACCCACAGCTTCAGGCTCCCAAACAGATTTTACAGCTAACATCCACCTACCAAAATCTGCTCAGAAAGCCAAAGCTCTCCTTGAACATGGGGACTGCAACCTGGCAAGACTCCCACTACCTCCAGCAACCTTATGCAGAGGGGCTGGCAGGGCCAGGGCTTTCATGACACATCATCTCTGGAATTCACTGTTGAGTGTCCCACAGCCTCTGCTTGGTACAATGCCAGAGCTGTTTCTCAAATCCTGTGTGACCTACCAGCTGTTGAGGGCAAACCAGCAAGGCACACATCCACCCAGAGAAGAGACAAGATCAGTTGACTGCTGATGAATGAACAGACTAATGCTTCATAAAACTCACTCCATACTCTTGGTTGGAGAGAACAGGTTCAGCTCCTTGGCTGTCCTAGAGGAGCCTGCATGATCCCAGGAAGGTCTTTAGTCCCCTTGTAGCAAGACCTTTGTCTCAGGAGGCAGAGAGCTATGCAGGAGCACTGAGCAAAGCAGGCAGGTTGCCAGCTGAGGACTCAAACTCCTTCAGGGAACCGTAACAGCTACGTGGTAAATGCATTAACCATGGGAACAGCTTCCCAAAGGATGTGGTGGATCCCAAATTGTAAGTCTTTCCATTGTGAGTGGAGGCCTCTTTCAGAAATGCAGGCTGTAGTTTGACCACAAGTGCTCACAGGGAGCTCTCAGGAAAATGCCACGACCCCAGAGAAGGCAGGGGCTCAGAGAGAGTACCCAGGCAGGCACTTTGAACCCTCAAGCACCTAACCTATGAGATCCTGCCTTTTGCACTGTGCCATGGAAATGCAACACTTTTCTTCACTATGCTCCTTTTCCATGTTTCTGTCCAGCCCAGTTTTCAGCTGTTTTTGTTATCTGCTTCAGGACAGCTAAATTTCCTTTGACCCAACTTACTGAGCAATCCTCTGAACCTTGTCACCCTCTCTAGCTGGTTTTGTTTCCTTGTCTTTCAATTACAACCAGATCTCCTAGTAAAAGTTTCTCTGCCTCATAGCTTGAGATTCTGTACCCCCAGCACCAGTTTCTTGGCAAAATTCCCAGATAAGGGCTAGTGAAAGCTTTCACAGTATGCAGCACCCAATGACCCATACTGCAAGTCAGGTCATTCACCATTCTGCCTACTCTCAGTTCCTTGGCAAGAGAGAGGAGACTAAATCTCACTCATAGCATAACTTTTTATTTTCTTTAACTTCATCTGTGACAACTGCATCAAGGGACAAGGCTGTCACACTCTGCCTAGGAGCTACCTCAGGATACCCCTACACTGGTACTGCAGTGTGCTCACTAATGTTAAGCACCCAGTGACGTCTGTATTCTGAGTCCTCTTCAATCAAATCAGATACCTCAAACTACTCAAAACATTTGGTGTTTCCCAGTGGAGAATCTGCATGTGAACAATTCTGATGCATTTCAGAGGCTACTGTTAGCAAAGGGGGAGAAAAATACATTTGAAGGGAGAGGAGATGGAGATGCTTTGCCCTGCTCCTGACTTCACACTGCTGGGCTCTCCAGCACCAGGACCAAGCTCTGCAAACAGCCAGGTACAAGGAGGTCATGCTGAACCTCCCAGGAGACCAGTAAGAAGCAGGAAACTTTCTGCATGAACAAAAAAATTCCCTTATCTGGCTCAATCACAGTAGTATTTGGACAATGTGTTCTTGCTGTATCTGGACTGTAAATCTGGTGTTTCAGCAGGGCTGTTCTCAGGTCTCCATCAACACTTAGCTGATCTACATGCACCTTGGTGGAAAGTGTTATATATAAAGTTCCTCCTTCTCTTATCTCTTGGCTTTTGAGTTTCTAGTTCTCTTCAGAGTCTATAATCAGAGATTTGAGTTTATTTATAACCAATAAAAGTCTCCTCCATATCTGTGCTACTTCTCCTTCTATGACTCTTTTCCTTCCATTCACAAACCTAAACCACTTCCATGGACAGAAAAGGTGAAGCAAGGTAAAGTCTTGCCAAGGGAAGAAACTCTCCCATTATTCTCATCCAAGAAAGTGGTACAAAGAGAAAAAGATGAGAAGGGATGGCTCACATCCCCGTGCCATGGCAGAGAGCTGGAAAAGGCTCATCTCCAGGAGGACAGAGTGCCAGCACTTCTTTTTTTAACTTAGCCAGCAGCTGCAGAATTTAAGCTTTACTAAAAGCCTATTTTGCCCTTGCTGCTGCAAAGGAAACCAACTCCCTCCTCTCCTCTCCCAAATAAAAGGCCAAAGTCTGCAGACAGACATCCTGTAATGTCACCTTAGAAAGAGGCGGCAACCTGACTCATCTTAGTGGGACAGGCATAGAGCAGTTTTACTTCAGGTTACAACAAATGAAATACATTGTTCCTACTGCTGATCCTTGCTTTGAGGCTTTATGAGCAATCCAATAAACCCCCAACAGTCTCTGATTACAAGTGCAAGAAGGAAAGGCAGGGAAAACAGGCGGGCTGGATTTTGACACTAGGCATCATCATTCATTTCACAGTCTCCCACTTTGTTTGCAGCACTGCTGCATGCAGGAGCCCTCTCTCCTACAGACACGTGTCATGTGACAGGTCAAAAAGACACCATTTAAACAGCCTTCCTACGACACATTTTAATATAACACAAAGAAGAGATTGCTTTATTTGTCAGGTCAGAATAACAAGAGATAGAGAGCACTGAACTGGATACCACTTACTAAATATTGTTCTCCAATGGCTAGTCTAAGCCTACCTCAATTTATAGATTAATCTGCTGGATCAGTAATTTAGGCTACTTGATGATTAGCATTTAGAAGTATAAATTTCTGAGAAGGCTGAAAATGTGCTTGTGATTTACGAAATTACTGCAGGGTCTCTAGTGGATTATTTGTCAGAGGCAGGTGTTCAGCATTAGCCACATTCTCCCTTCTCTCCCCACATCCAGGTTTAGTATCAGCAATGAAATACCAACTGTTCCTGCAGCATATACTCTAAAACAGAAAAGCAAGTGTGAGTCTTGTCCCCCTTCCCATTTCTAGCCTGCTGCCACACAATATTAAGGCTTTAGGATGATGCATATCAACCAGCTGGGCTGTGGGGGGTAAATGGGACTGGAAAGCATCCAAGTAATCTGTGCCCTCCCCACACCCTGGGGAGAGCACCCAAAGCCTGCCACGACAAGGAACATTCCTCCTCTGCATCCGTGCTTGTGGAGGAGGATGGTGCCAGATGAACAAAACAGATCTGAAGAGGGAAAGAGCCAGTCTGCCTCTGTTTGCAGCTAGCCCCTCCTTTTGCCCAGCCCTTTCCGACTCTGACCCCAGGCTGCTGCTATCTTTCAGGCCTGCGTTGGGATTTCCTCTGGAGCCTGTCCACAGAGCTCTTTAAAATGGCAGTTGGAATCCTCGTGAAACATCAGAT
This sequence comes from Donacobius atricapilla, assembly GCA_013397315.1. Lineage (NCBI taxonomy): Eukaryota > Metazoa > Chordata > Aves > Passeriformes > Mimidae > Donacobius > Donacobius atricapilla. The sequence continues at coordinate 567,178 of WBMY01011372.1, read as the reverse complement.
TAAGCATCCTCTCTCAAACACTGAGTGCATGGGCTCCAAAACCCCGCTGGAGCCTGCAGTGTCTGCAAAGCAGGCAGTGAGCACTGCTTCAGCTGGCTCTCAGCATGGCCCCTTTCATAACACAAAATGAAGCTTGAATCCCTCAGGGCTCAGATTTTTTCCAAACTGGGTAAACACACGCAAACACACATTATTTGCATGCACAGCAACTGGGACAAAGGATCTGTGGCCAGGTGGGTGTCTAATTGGTGGTCCAGGCATGTGGTAACATGTGTGCAATCCTAGAAATCTTGAGCTAAAAGAGACTTATCTCTAGACTGACTCTGTGCTGCTTCCAAGTCTTGCTTTGAGATTAAAAAGCAGGCTTTGTTGTGTGGAATATTACCATTTCAGAAAAAAATCCCACCCCTGCTCAGCCCCCCACCCCAAAGGTTTAGTTTGTAACCCAAAACATCAGCACCTTAATAACATAAGGTCAAAGCCCTCCAGTCATTAGGCAGATTATATTTAAGAGCCCTATGTGCAGCTCATCAGAGGCTTATTCCTTAAAGGATTGAAATGGCAAGCCAGTGCACCTCAGCAAGCAATCTTTTTAATAGTCAATTAGCAGAGATGTGCTCTTCTGAGCTAAAGATCACTGCAGACAAAAAAAAGAAACACACCACCGTCAGCCTCCCTCCACTTCTGCTATTAAATCAAGACAGCTGATTGGCTCTTTCTGCTGGTAAGGCAGGGATGCAGTTAGAAGTCACACAGCAGTTTTATTCCAACCAAGATTGTAACATTCTTGATAATAAACAATTTTTTTGACTAGAGGAGCGCTGGATAGACTGAGAAGCCAATAGTAAAACTCCAACTTTTTCAATACAAAGTCTTCTCTCTGAGCATGTAACTAAACTAGGGCAAGATAAAGTCCTCCAGCAGGGTCTCCCCTTGCAGCTCCAGATAACTAAATCCCACATGCAATGCCATACAGCTGGGAGGAGGAAGAGCTAACTAAAGACAGATTTGCATAGTGTTGATGTATTTGTACCCACCAAATTACAGCAAGGGCAGGCCACCTACATCCAGCCACATGTTGGCAACAAGCACCGCTGCAAACCAGAGCACACACCCAAGTTTCACAGGCACATGGACATCAGTGTAACCAAGAGACATGAGAGCTCTTCTCTAGCGCTGCCAACGCCAGCGTTCAAAAGCCCAGACAGCCTCTCCACCCTCTCCAGCTCACGTTTGCTTGAAGTCAGGCATTGCAGAAAAGGAACAAAATCAGAAGCAGCAATAATTTGCCTTCTAGTTTCCTACCCTAGCTTAAGCCAGCCAGAGTGGCTGTCCTTTCCTTACAGCCATTAGAGGTTGAAACTTTCTTTTCCTTATTCCAAAGCTGAGGTTCTTACCTGGTCGCCTTCCCTCAAGACTTCAGCTTTAGAAGGAGAATTTGCCAAGTATTTGCAGACTTGGCAGTTCATTCAAAGCTAGGATCACCCCCTCCCACAATCAGTCAAATATGACACCGAGTGACTCAATCTGCAACAAGAGGCTTGTGCCAGTTGGTTAAGGGTAGAGCAGAACTGTTATCCACAACCCAGCCTGGAGAGTCGGATGGAAAGGTTTGTGCCACCAAATCAGCACTCTTCACTAAGTCCTTTTTTTAAGAGTTTCAGCAGAAAGAATACTGGGTTAAACTGCTCATGGACTCTGAATGACCGTGTTGTGGCCACAGACTGTGTGAATGACCCTCTCAAATCCTCTGTGCTGGAGAAGGTGAAGTGCAATGTCATGCTGCAGAAAAACACAGTTACTAGTGCAACCTCCCAGGCAGCAGCAAGAGCAGGGTATGGAATCTGTCTATACTGGCCCAGCAGCATTGACAGACCTACACAATTTTTAGAAAAATGCTCTTCTGATGCAACATGAAGAACTCAGAGACATAGCAGACAGTCAATATGGAAGAGTAAATATGAAAGCATATCAGATTAGGGTTCCTCCTTGCTTGTGGGTATCAGAAACATCTCTGCAGGCTGACACCTAACCTGGGACTCCAATTTACTCTCCTGCTTTAAAGAACAGGAAGAACACAAAGATGCCCAAAGCCTGATAGCCAGCCTGGTGACAATGTGCAGAGAGAAACTGAAGCTTACTTTCTGCTCTTATCATTGCCATGCTAACTCTGTACAAAGGGAACAAAAACAAAGCAAGACTGCCTGAATGCCCTTTCTCAGCAGCAGAGTTAAACAAGACCAATTCTGAATGGCAAAAGACTCTGAAGTTGCCACTAGAGACCATCATTTTTCACAGTATACCCTTGCCTGAATGCAGCAACATGAATGAATTCTGACGGAAGAAAAACTGACAGCTTTTGCCATTTAAATATATGCCTAAAGGCACCACCTAGAAGCAGGATTCTTGGATTATGAACAAAATCCCCCTTCAGTTTTCTTTTCCCTCACAGCAAAATCCTAAAGGAGCATCTCCCAGGTGGGGTGATGCTTACCTGAACAAACCCCGCTGTGCTCAACTCCACAGAGAAGAGAGCAGATGGGAAAGTCTGCATTGGTACAGTCCCAAGTAGCAACTTCAGAAGGCAAGTGTTTATTTTACCTCTTTCCTCTCCTTTGAGTTGAGGCTGGCTTTCCCTGCTGGCTTCCTGACCTTGCACATTTGATTAAGATGAAGGTGGGAAGCAGCAAGCACTTCTTTCAAACTCAGGAGCTACAAAGGACTGCTGGGGCATGAACACAGGAGCAGAGAGGCCAAAGTTAGAGGTGATGGTGGTTTGTAACAGGAAAGGTGACCTGGAAGTATTAACTCTCAGGGTTAAAGCACCACAAGGAATGATGCTGCACTTCAGAAGAGGACAGACACAATCTCTCGGTCCTCTGCGGGTGTGAGGCACACCCTGCAAATTGGGGAAGAAAAGAGCAGTACGCAGAGATGAAGTCACACAGCAAACTCGGAGGCAAAGCCAATGTGTACTGGCTCCTAGCTATGCCTGGCTACGAGGGCGTCACCTCCTCTTCACCTTGCACTTCTTTCCTTTGGATTGTACACCACCTGTATGTGCAGCTTGGCTGAGAAAGCCTGGCTGTGCTGTGGAAGTGTTGGTAACTCAGCTGCGTGTCTAATCCAGATCAGGGATTTTCCTTGCTGTGCCACAATATCTTTGCTTTTTTAGCTTATCCGGTTGTAACAGCCACAGGGCCTGAAGGCAAGATCAGACAAATAACAACGGGCATTTTTAACTGCCGGGTTTCCCGCAGGCCTTCACCCTGCATGGGGTGGCTGCACCCAGAGCCACATGGAAAATCCAAGCTGGTTTGGGGCACACCAGCAGCAGGAGGCACAGATTCACTCAGCTTCCCCAAAGCAGCATTGTGCTTGGGCTGCTCAGCATCTCCATTATTCTCCAGACACCCTGGCTTTGTCTCATGTCTTCCTCATCCACATTATGTGCCTCTGGTAATATAGAGGGTGCTGGGTCTGGTATGCCCAGCTTTCCCCCACATCCCCAGATCTATGGATCATGAAGTCAGAGTTCTCTATGTCCAGTTATGCTACTAACAAAGCAAGTGCCCTGAGACACTGGGTAAGTCTGTTATGCCACACACAACCTGCTCACCATCAAATCCTCTTCATGCAACTTCATCACTTGTTTCAACCTGTTGATATAACAATGAATGGCTGGCAGGAGAACGTTAAACATGGTTTCAGGCTGCTCTAGAGATGGTTGTGTGGGAACAGCTCACACCCCTCTCCTGAGCACACACTGAGGTGAGTGAAGTCTGTATACTCCTCATTTCTGAGGTCATGCAGATACAGCAAGGGGAGTATCTTTGTTCCTGCCACATGTGTCTGCCTTAAAGGGGATATGAAAGCTGCTGGCTTTGTTTAATACTGGGATCCATGCTTTTCAACCCCCTTCCCACAGTTTTCAATACAGACAGCTGGAAGATCTTCTCCAAACTTCTTTCGTTGCTTCCTTCTTTGAGTTTAGGACAAGGTTAATCTGGTCCTCCCAGATTTTGCCAAATAATTTTCTGGAGATCCCATGGATGACTATTTATTGATTGAAGAGCTGGAGCATCACAAGGCTAATGAAGCCTTTTTTTTTCCCAAAAAGTGTTTGATAGTCAACTGAGAAAGCAAAAGCAAGAGACTACAGGTATCTCTCAGCGCTTCTCACATTACATCCTCCCCTTTGTTCATATTTAAAAGCATGCAAAGCCCCATATATTTAATTCCCTGTACACTGCTTGATCTTCTGCATTGCAAGCAAGGCTATGTCATGAGAACTCCAGCACAGCACATCCTTACCCATCAATTTTGGGAAACAGGGCTGGGCTGTGGTAAGCAGTAGACCAAGAGGAACATTGTTTTATTCCCTGTAGGATCTCCACATGCTTCCCTACCCCCACACCATTTGGAGGAAGCAGCAGGGAAAAGAGGAGCATGTTAGACACTTCAGTCTTTGGTCTTTTTCATATCTGCAAATGCAAGTTTCTTATTAAAAGATAAAGAAAAACCCTTTCATCCTCTACGTCGCAACCTAATCTTTAAATACCCAGTGAAATATAAGTAATTGAGAGATGCCTTTAGCAGCTGTGGGCTCAGTCATCCCTTTCATGTACACAGGCAGAAGATGACTAGGACTAAGGGTTGCTTAAGTTAAAACTGACATAGTGTGATCGTTGTGCCTGGCAATGAATATTAAAAGCAATGACAAGATTGACATTATCTAGCTCCACCATAGCTTCAACTCTTTTTTTTTTCCATTTATATGCTCCATTCCTCAGTTCTTATTGCAAGGATCTGAGTCAGGAAAATACAGCTCAGGCTGACAACTTCCAGAAGCGCCTCCTAAAGCCCAGCTTGCAGTGTGCCAAACTTAAGACACTTAAAAGAGCTCAGCTTACAAAGCAACACAATTTCCTAAGAACAAACATGAATAAAAACACTCCTTGTGTGTCACGTGCTGTGCACACATTTGAAGCTCCAGAGGCACCCCTTGATTTTTTTTTTCTAAATGTTGGGCCATGTTGCTAAATCCTTTGCCTTCACAACCAGTTCTGTTCTCTCAGAAGTGACTGCAGAGAGACAGTAATGAACTGGAGCTCTCCCACATGCTCTAGGGACCACGTTAGCTACGGTTTTTGCTCCCAGCAATGACAGATGTTTTCCTGAATATGTAGAATTCTTTTTTTTTCCCTAAAGAAACGCCTGAAGAGCTACTAAGTGGCTCTAACTGAATGAGTGGTGGTTAAACAAGGGCATAAGACAGAACAAGCAAGTTGCCAAAATGCTTTCTTCCCTTTAAATAAGAGAAAGCACCAGCACCTGCACAGACTTGCTCCAATGCCCAAATTGCTCTCACCATGAATATGTACCTTATCTCTAGCTTCAACTTTCAGTCACTGCTTACAGCTGCTTCTTGGTGGGCTGGGTCAAAGAGCACCTCCTTCAACTGAGAATTATATCCTCGTGCTGAAGGTCAAGTCATGATTCCTCCTACCCCAAAAGCTGTACCTCAGCCCTCATGTTCATCAGAGCCATCACGCAATCCAAAAACTCATGCTGAATTTTGTAGTGGAGGTGGGAGCTGTTTCCAAGCAACAGGGCTAAAACCTTGGGATGCCCAAGGTCACAGAGGATATCTCTGCTGAGAAGCACACTTAGGCACTTCTGCAGCTGCTGCCCCACACTCCACAGAGAACATATAAAGCCTCCTGGGGGATCCCCTCGTATGTTAAACATAGGCCAGCTGGTTCCTCTGCAGCTGTAGAACAAACGTCAGCATAGCTCTCCCATGGACTGACAGCTCCACCTATTCTACAGCAAGGCTGAAGGCAGCAACAGCAGTGCTTGGGTGTCCATAGCAGAGACGCTCTCCTCCAGCTCCCAGGGTTTTCCCTCTCCACTGTTCTCACCCCACAGTGATGCACAAGCACTGCTGTCAGGCTGGTCCCACACTGCCATCAAGCACTGCTCTGCTCTCACTTCTGCAGGCTGGCTCACAGTATCAATTTGATCATTACAACTCCATGAGGGGCAGGGACCCAATTCTTGCTACCTCCTTCCCTTCTCCCTGTCCTTCAAAGGAATGAGACATTTTCTATCATTCAGCTAAGAAGCGTTTTCAACAGCAGATGTTCTCCTTGAGCATCTTGTCACCACAGTTTGCCCTCTTAAATCTTTCTGAAGTGACAAGACGCTTGCTGAAAGCTGATGGTCAAGAGCTCACACAGCAAAATTGAGCTCAGCCTGGCCACTTTGTAAATAGTTTTATTGTACATGGAAAAAAGGTGTGAAAGTCCTGCACAGGGCAAAAACAGGCTGACTGTACATAATGGACATTGTTAGGTGTCTGAATAGGTCACTGACTCAAAGGAAAGTTCAGCTCCACAATGCAGGTCTTGAGCTCTGAATACAAGCAGAAAGCATCCCTGTGCACTCACATCCCATACATTCAGCACAGCTGGATTTTTTTGAATTTCTCACTGTCCATTTCCTCCTGAATTTCCCTAGTTTCCTTCCATTTGTATTATGAGCCTTTGTTCTTTCTCTGCTCTCTTCCTCCTTCTATTTTAAAGTGTACAGATGGAGTCTAAAGGTGGGGAAGCAAGCAGAGTTAGAGCATACTAGAAAAACAACTTTCGCAGCTTAGTAAAAATAGGATAAACCAACTCTAGCACTGCATGGAAGCAGTGACCCCTGTTGCAAGAGACAGAACCCTGCCAAACTGCAGCTACAAAGAATTTTCTATGTTAAGAACTTAAAAATAGGGCCCTTCATGGAATTAATTTCATCCTAGTGTTTGTTAGTTGTTCAACCCTTGCACCGGGACATTCATCATCCATTATGGTAGATGGGCATGTAGCGATAAGACAAGGGGAAAGAAAGGAGGTTTAGATTAGTTACTAGGAAAAAAATCCCTCACTGTAAGGGTGGAAAGGCATTGGCATAGCTTACTGAGAGAAATTGTGGATGTCCTGTCTCTGAAAGTGTTCAAGACCAGGTTGGATGGGACTTGGAGGAACCTGGTCTAGTGCAAGGTGTCCGTGCCCAAGGCAGGGAGGTGGAATGAGATGGTACTTTTAAGATCCATTCCAACCCAAATCACTCTAGGATTCTAAGAATATTCTTCTTCCCATCAACAAATCTTGAAGTATGACAAGCATCTATGCAGTACAGTTCAACTTTGAACATGGCTTTATTGACATATCCTGAGCAAGAGGTCTGTGTGTCCCTACGGTCTTTCAGCACAAGAGGAAGGTTTTTACAGTGACAGCCTGGGTTTGGGTCTGACACCAACGAGCTTCTCGTTCAGACTCAGACAAGTCCCAGATTGCCCACTAACAAGAGGAAATTTGTAAGAGGCACCTGCTGTGAAGAACAAACCCAGAAGCTGGGTCACTGATGTACAGTTGAGAAGCACAAGATGAGAGAGGTTCTCACCTCTAAGGAGAGAGTCCCGGAAGTGCTGGGAATACCTACAGAAGTTTCCCAGTTATTATGGGCATCACTTTGTCTGGGGTTTCTCAATTAGGAGTGCACCCCATTGAGGTCCAAGACACCCTGTGATCTCAGGGTTGTTCTGGGACCAGGGCAGGTCCTGCCCCAACAGGGCAGTGCAGACAAGCTTCATACATTTTCTACAACTTTTCTACAGTCTTTTCCTTCCAAATATTCAAAGACAACCTGAATGCATTAAAACCACCACCAGGACTTCTGCAGCATTAGACACTACCACAGCTGTCAGCTCTTGCAGTGATAATAATCACCTGTCAAAAATGCCAATCAGACTGGAGAAGAAATAAGGGTTAAAAGGAAAATCATCAATAAGTACCTCAAGCTGGAGTCAAGGCAACCATGAGACTGAATTCAGCTGCTTTGGTGAGTACCTTTTAATTCAACGTGTTCCTCCTCTAGTGCAGGGGCCTTAGGATGACTCCACAGTACTTTTATGCCTGTGTCTTTAAATTTGCCAATAAATAGTCTATGGACTCATGCATGCACATGATGGATGTGGGGGAGGGAGAAAAGAGAAAGATTTTAGCTTACAACAAAACCAGAATTTGTCACTTGCTTTAGTTGGTGTTGAGAGACAGATTCCATGCTCTTGGACTGAGGAAGAATATTTTCTGTTCCACTCCTGATGTGCCTGGCTACCTTATGCCAAAACCTGTTTTAAATCCATTAATGGAATTAGGCTGCATCTACGTAACTTCTTAATACGCCAAAGGAAAAAGGGCACTTGGGCATATTTCTGGGAACAACAGACATCCCCAATTCCCAGCACTGCTGCATGAAGCACTGCTCTCTGACCAGCTCCTTCCTCAAAATCTTCCTCTCTGGAATATCACCCTAAGTTGTCACTGACTGCTTTACGGAGAGCACAGGAACTTGATGAGATTCACTTTCCTCTTTGTAGTGGCACCTCAGTACCAGCTCCTCCTGCACTGCTGCCCCGTTTGCATCCAGGCTCATACACACTGGTGAGATCACACTCAGACACATGGATCAGGTTTTGATGCCCATCTGCTCTGAAGTCACGAGTAGATCTGCTCCAGCTAGTAAGGATAATGGGAATGACACGGAAGCCTTTTTCTTCCTGTACTGCCCTGTGCCTGCTCTAAAGGAACCCACCCAGCACCACAACCATGCCCCCTCTCATCAAGAGAGGATGAGCTGAAAGCCTTCAAGGACAGGGGCCATTGTTGGTAGAGATAGGTAGGGACTGTGCCTAGGACAGCGCCTTTCTCCAGAGATCTGGAGAAGAGATGCAAAAGCTTCTTACAGCAAAATGAGAATTATTCCAGCATATGAAAATAAAGACATCTTTCCCAGACTGTTAAAGGCACTAGTGGACCACTTTTCTTTAAAAACTGAGCTAAAGGACACAGCAACAGTTAATAAAATGGGCAGCAGTATTTTTTGGCAGGAGTAATTTAAGGCTAACCTCCTGTTCCATGAACAGTGGCAGCCTTAATGGGAAGGATCGCTGAGTCAGCTTTTGCTTTGGACTTCACAATGTGCTCTATGTTTTCCAGCAGGCTCTAATCTACTAGGGAAAGCTGAAGTGGGGGAAAGCGGGCAAACATAAGACCTTTGAAGAAATGTGGAAAGAAATATATGGAATTCAAGTTTCTGTTTAATTAAAAAGCTGAAGAAAATGTATCATGGTGTCTCTAAATGAGCTCTGACTGCAAAGACCACAGGCACCAGCAGCTGCATGTATGTGACTCCAGAGATGCTGAGCTAGCACATGACCTATTTATTCGTGCAACTCTATGCAACAGTAGATGATAATCCAAATACTATCTTATCCTAATAGTATCCTTAACACATATACACAGAGAACAGCTTTCAAAACAGGAGACTGCTCACTGCAAGTGAGCTGTTGTCCAAAGGGCCTGGTTTATTATCCAGGACCTTACCTCTACCACTGCTCTAGAGCACATACCTAAGAGAAGAAAGTATAAAATGGTCCTCAGTCCAAGGTCGTTTGGTGCATGTTTCCTGCCTTGAGAAAACAAGCTTGTTTTGGAAAAATTAGGTTCTTTAACTAAGAATGACATTCCTTCACAATTTAAATCTACCCATGTATTCCATGACACTGGCTCCGGCACTCAGCTGTTGCAGGGCTGTTTTAGCATGCAATGCTGGCAGTCAGGCTAGTTTCAGCTAAGTGCACCAAAATAGCTCAGCAAAAAGATCCAACAACCATGGACGTGAGAGGAACAGTGGGAACACAACAGCCAGTGGCCAGATCACCTGGCTGATGCTGCAGGAGCCTAAGCCTGAAAGAAGTGTCACGCAAAGGACCACGCTGTTAACAGTATCTTTTCCAAGTAGCCATGAAAAGCTTTTATATCTAAATAAAGGACTTGGCAGAGAAAAATCACTTCCTCTCATTTACTTAAGGTGAATTTAGAGACTGGGTTGCTATTCCTCTCCCTATCTCCTGCAGCCTCTCAGCAGTGTTTGCTTTTTATGTGAAGATAGTTATCCTAAATTTTTATAAGCTTGCTTTTCCTTTACCAACTAACCATGCTGACGTGCTCAAACTCTACAGTGCAGTGTACACAACTGCCATACACACTAACTCAAAACAGTGTGCTCCCAGGATGCTCCCTGATACATCAGGTGATCCCTCTGGCACAGTACAAAAGGGGATCCTGCACAGCTTTACCTTGCCCAGAGGAGTCCCAGCCGTGCTAGGATGTTCTCTGCTACCCTCATCAACAGCTACCCCTTTATTTTTAAGGTTTCTTTGTAGCAAGAGCTACATTCTATATTGGAGCAGCCTGCAAAAATTAAATAAGGAGCCACTACTAGTTATGTTGTGGAAGACACTTACTACAACCAGTTAATGTAAAGGCCAGCAGCCAGCTCCCCACCTTCACAGCAGCAGGGGAGAAAGGAGGCTGCAATGCCCGAAGTGCCAGACCTCCACTCACTGCTGTGCAGCCAGCTCGGGTGCCTCAACAGGCACTGCCCAGCAGATGCCACTTGGAGAGAGCTGATTAGACCAGGCACAGGAAGGCACAAAGCCATCTCAGATCTGAAAGCAGCACACCTCATCCTGCACAAAGCTATGCTTTGCTAGCAAGCCCTCTGAGAACTGGCAGGTACACTCTGTGTGGAGCCAGCTCAGGAGTCTGCAGGCTTCTTACAATTTGTTCACAAGCTGTGATGGGGAAGAGGCAACTGCACAGGCAGGAACCCCAGCATGTCTGACTGTGTATTAGCTCCACAAATGGCTCGAAGTCCTAAAGGAAGTGAAGACATGAGAACGCTTAAAGTTACATTAAAAAGTTTCTCAGACTTCAGCATGCCTTCTGGATGACTGTTCAACTTGCTTAGCTGATGAAGAACCCCACAACAAAAGTATTTGATACTCTCTGAACTGAGGCTCTAGAGATGATGACGACCTACCACATCCAGCTCCCCAATCCTTGAGCATTTCCAAGGAACAGGGTCTTCACCTCTTCCTCCACAGCCATCAATCCATAGGCGCCTAGGTTTCTGGGCAGCTGCTCTCTTTTTAGTTACATTACAAATCAAATTAAATAAAAAAAACCTGTCAGGGGCCTCTTCCCAAGACTGAATCTCTTCCATTTTCAGCCCCACAGCCTGTGGACCCAAGAGGACCCCATCCGTTATTTCTCCATCTGAAGTATGTTACCACTTTGCAAAGCTCTTTCTTTTATTTTACACACCACTGAATCCCCCACGGCATTCAGCACAATTTCTTAGCTAAGGCTTCAAGGATCCCAGACTGTCACAGCCACAGCCCTCTTATATTGGTATCAATATTTAAAACCAAGAGGCCTCTTCCTCTAACACAATCTGCATTTCCAGGTTTATCACAAACAGTAAAAAATTCATGTGTGTACATTTGGCTCAAGGTGCACATATGAAAGCAGATTCATTTATGCATCACCCAGACAGCTGACATCCATCTTGACATTTATCTCCATGGATGAGGAAAGATGAATCACTCACAGCTATACAGCTGGGGAGATTGCCCTTGGTTAAGCCAGTAAATGACATAAATCAGCGTTTGTGCATCCTCAAATTCAGAGATAGGCACCTTGAGAGAGCTGGAGAGCAAGAGAGGCAGTGGCAATCTATTCCACATGAAACAGGCATAAATACAACCACATCCTAGTGACGCCTAAGGAAGACCCACAAAAGCAGAGCTGAAGAAATTTGCTCTATTCTGGGAACTTCTGGCATATTTGTAACTGTTTCGAATGATTTGTTCAGCAATTAGTTGCTGCTGTTAATTAAGCTCAAAGAAAGGGAGGATTCTTCATTTATTTGGGTTGAAGAACTCAAAATTAGATACAACCCTGTACCAGAGAAGCCAGACAAAGGCCACTGGTTTGGCACAGGGGTGGCTGGGGAGAAGTGTGCCATGCAGGACCTCAGGCAGGTGAACTCCTTGAGCATTTCTGGCCTCATCAGGCAGAGGCTGTAGCTGACAGCAGTTGACTGAGGAGCCAGTCTGCAGGCCTGCCATGTTAGGCATGCCCAGTTCAGAGAGAGTTTTGGAGTTGTCTTTTTTTTTTGTTCTACTGCAAACCTTTTTTTTCATGCACAATCAGATTTATTCCCCTAAAAGCAGCAGTACTTAGCCCAGCAGTCACAAAGGCTTACATGGGAAGCAAGTGCTACAAGTAAAGCAATCCAGAAGCTTAGGGCTAGCCTCAGATCTGGGAAATTGCATCAACCAGGCTTCCCAGGTAACCTCAGGCACACCAGCCTGTGGGTGCCTCCACTTCTCTGTTTAACAGCCAGGATGAATGAAGACAATAACCACAGCACAGTGATCAGGACCGGGCAAAGGGCATTTCCGGGGGGTACATTAACAGGACAGTTGGTTCCAAACATTTTCACCCATTCCAGCAAGGGTTTTGGTACCATCAGCACACATCACAAACACACTGGTTCTGGCTCAAATTACCTAGAAAATGGTGCTAAAGTCTAGAGTCCCTCCTGCAAAGCACAGCTCCTGACAAAGAAAGGACACTGAAGGTTTCTGTTTTTTCATTGTTACTCAAAAAAATAGCAGCAGGAAGAGGCCAGGGTGGGCTTATAAAGGCACTGTGTTCCAGCACAGTTGTACATGCTGCCCAAAACTGCTTCAGGCTGAGATGTTTGAGCTGGTTTAGTCCGGACGGCACTCAAAGCCTTCTGTTTATTTCAAGAACAGATCTGACTGCAAATAATCTAGTGTGACACCTGCCACTGAGTCACATACTAAGGACAAAGCAGCACAAATACCTGCTGACCTGGCTCAACATGAGCAGGGCAGGTTGTGGAGGAGGAAGGTATCAAAGCTGACCAGAGGATCCCTGTGCCACGAAGAGACAGGAAAGCACTTCTTGTAACAGCAGTGCTACCTACTTCCCATCCAGCCTGCCTAGTGCTGTAAGAAGGAGGCAGCAGGAAACTTTTTTCCAGGAGATATTTGTAACAAAGGAAGTAGAAGATAGACAGCTCTGTAGTGTCCCTCAGCAGCTACGACCAACAACCTCTTATTAATATTCATCAATAGTCTTACTAATATTCACCAATAAACTTTTACTCCAAAGGCTTCGAAAAAAGTAAGGACGAAAAACCCTTCCTCCGTTTGTTTGAGTGCAGGTATTCTATCCCCATAAAAAAATCCAAACCCTGCCCTGCAATCACAACACTGACCAGGGAAAAGCTGCTAAGCACCCTGATTGTCCCACAGGACCTGTAAAGCTGCTGCTATACTACTCCTTCAAAAGATTCTTAAGAGTTCTTGTTAAACACAACGGCCATGAAACCATAAAGCAAGGATGAAGACAGCTATCCTGGTACAGTCCTCAAAGTCAGCCCACAGCACATGACCTGTTTTGTGCCGATCTGTTTGCAGAGGCCATGTAACTCTCGACTAGTGTTTTTGTTTCCTAAACAAACGCTACACACTTTTCTTTGACTTGGGAAAGTAGAAAAAATCCCTCCCAATGCGAATAGCCAAATAATGCTGGCAAGGCTCACAAATGCACGCATGAGTGGGAAAGGAAATGGAGGAGACCCTTTCCAGCTTTCCAAAGGGTTATTGCCAACAGCAGGGAGGGGGAAGAGATTTCACACATTAGGAAAAACACCATCATGGTACTTGTCCTTAAAGCAGATGCTACACAGAAGGCCCTGGGTTGCACTGCCTGCTTAGCACTTCTCCAATACCAAACATTCGATGGAACCCCTTGTCACAGGGCACACATCGCAGCACCGTGCTGGCTGCAGGTCGGTGTGCAGAGTGCTGTACAAACCACTGCTGAACCACCTTCCTATTTTTCTGGCCTAAACAACTTTGCTGTGCATCATCCAGAACCTACAGCAAAGCCAAGGATATCCCTGCATTCCAGTCTCCAGAGAGTTGGAGATATCGCATATACCAGCTGCTTCCTCAGCCGCCCTGCAATGGGAAATCTGCAGGACACAGATGAAGAGGCAGACATGCTGCATCCCTGTCACAGTGTAAGGAAACAGCATGACCATGCTGAAAAATTACTCTTTCAGTCTTCTCCCAAGAAAGTTAAAAAATCTCATCTTTTACACGCCTCTGCTGTGTTTTCGCAGAGCTTCCCTGCGCAAGGCGTGCTGGCGGGGACACAGCTCCAGAGGAGTCAGGGAGGTTATCCTGCCTCTAGCAGAGGGGAGGGGGTGGGGGGAGATGAAGCCCAAGCCGGCTGAATTCCCACAGGCTTTGCATTATGAAAGCCATGAGCAGCAATCAGCCAGTCCTCCCTAGTTCTCTTTAACCCCCTCCTTGCTGCTAAACAAGCATCTGAACCGACCTCTGAACAGCAAACACATACTGGTGACACACAGCATATGCATACTCAACATCGAGACAAAACAGACAAGCATCTAAAAAACCAGCCATTTACTTTATTTCAGTATTTTCCAAGAGGTGCAAATTTCCTCTGTACTTGCATTCATGGGTGCTGCAACCAGACCTGCCGCTCTCAAGCCTGCAGCTTAAAGGGGGAAAAAAATGTTACAATCCAACCCTGCACATGCCCAGGACTTGTTACTTCCAGAAATGCCATCATTGTTCTCCAGCCAGGCAATGAACAGGCATCACTATTGTCCACTGGCTGCCTGGGGCCTTATAGTAACAGCACTGAAGTATGAGCTCTTGAAAGGGTATCAAAGCTTTTGCACAAGGTCAGATCAGACTCATATATATGTTCTATTATTTTGCTGATTATTGTAGAATCCTAGGATAGTTTGGGTTGGAAAGGATCTCAAAAAAGATCTTCTCATTCTACCCCTCGGCTTCAGGCAGGGATACCTTGCACTAGTCCAGGTTGCTCCAAGCCCCATCCAACCTGGCCTTGAACATTCCCAGGGATGGGGCAGCCTCAGCTCCTCTGGGTGGCCTGTGCCAGGGCCTCACCACCCTCACAGGGAAGAATTAATAGTAGATGCTATGAGAAGAGATGGCACAAAATACATCTTCCCCTGGGATTCTCAGAAATAAGAGTAGTCTCCAACAGAAATGTCAAAAAAATCTGTTCCCTCCACTCCCTGCCTCAGCGGGTACAAGAGCGTGTCACACATGTCCTTGCACACCCGGAGGGACAACTGCTGCCAACACAACACTGGTTATCTGCCTCTGCAGAGGGTCCCTCTGCACAGCAACAGCCTCAAGGACCACGCGCACTCTGAAAAGCACAACGGCAAGGGCTCAGGGGCAAAAACAACTGGGCTGTGACCCAACACATTAGTAAGGCTTTGAAACTCCTCGGATAGGGAAACAAAGTACTCCACGGCTTGGCAGACTGGATTAGAGCACCCTGGAGAGCTTGAGACAGACTGGAACTTGTTTAAGGTGCCCTTTCAGCTCAGACTGTGCACCAGTTTGCTTAAGGCTCAGTTCTTCCACAGGAATAAGAGCGGTGGAAAAAATGGGGGGCTCTGCCATCCCCACACCAGGACAGCAACAGCTGAAGTGAATCCCAGCTATCCTAACCATCCTCATGGCAGAGGAAATCCCCATGGGCCAGGC
Source organism: Donacobius atricapilla (assembly GCA_013397315.1). Classification (NCBI taxonomy): domain Eukaryota; kingdom Metazoa; phylum Chordata; class Aves; order Passeriformes; family Mimidae; genus Donacobius; species Donacobius atricapilla. The sequence continues at coordinate 551,625 of WBMY01011372.1, read as the reverse complement.
AGACACTTGCTCAACCTCTCCTGGTCTTTTTCTAGAATCAAACAAAAGAGCAGTGGCAGAGACTGGTGCCGGCTAAAGAGATTGCAGCTCTGAAGAGAGAGCAAGCACCCTTCAGGAGTTCAGTCACACCAACACCTCCTTTCAGGCAGGAAAGGGAGAAAGCTGGCATTAGTTGGTAACCGACCCTAATTACTTGACTTCACATCTTGATATCAATCCAGCCAGCCTGAGCATGCCCATTTTCTAAACACAGTCCTGCACAAGCCTGACAACATAGCATGCAGATCAAAGTTTTGGCTAACAAATGTGCTGGAAAATACTGATGTGCTGATTTTCCATGAATGAGGCCTCTTGTATGAGATTTTCCATGAATGAAGCCACTACTATATGAAAAGCCTGGGGCAATAGGACTGCCTGAGAGCAGGGAGCATCACTCTACTCTGACTGCCACTCCAGCCTTACTTACTTGGTTCATATTTTATAAAGAATGATTCAGCTGAACTTGCTCCTTGACATGAGAAAAAGGGAGGAACACAAGTGTGGGAAAGCAACAGGATGTAACACAAACATCTGGTATGGGGGAGACACTCAAGGGACATGGTACAGTTCAGTTAATATGCAAGGAAACCCTATAAAAGCAAAATAAAATAGGAGTGGAAACAAATCTTGGCAGACGCATGCCCAAGGCATGGCACAGCTGGGAACAGGAGCTCTTAGCATCCACCTTCAATCACAGGATTTATCCATAAAGCAAGGCTGCCCTTCTCACCTCTCACTCCAGTCAGAGCAAGTCCTACATGGGAAGATACAGGGGTTTCTCTTTGCAACTTTGCAAGGGGTCTGGAATAAAAATACAGCTGGCTTCATTCCCCATTAGCAGTTAATTTCCTCAATCATCTTCACAGAGGGAGAAAGAGAAATGCTCATGATCCAAGAGATGAAAGCATACTAAAATAAGCCTCATAAAACCTGTACTGCCCTAAGGGAAAACTGCCCCACAACTTTCATTGGGGAATTATCAAAGGCCCCAGACTAGTGGGGGGTTGTTTTTATTTTATAAGACAGATGCTTTAGAGAAGTAAGTCCTCAAATAGCTGAGATTCCATTCTGCTGAACCTCCAACGAGACTAGAAAAAGACACAGCTGATCCCAGTTAGTCCAGCCCAGGGATCCAGCTTAGCCACATCAAGACAGAGGACAGGAGCAAGGCACAGAGCTGTACAGGCACTGCTAAATTTCTTTCCAACAGGATGCCGTTGCCCCAAAGAAGGCAACTGTAGCATGGCCACAGGAAAGCACAGCACAGAGTGAAAGAATCTCATTCATTTCTGTTGCAAAACAGAGGCTGGGGTAGAAGGCATTGACTCATTTGGCCTGAGAACAAGAAAGAACTGCTCCTGAGAGACCAGTTTAAAACAAGGATGTTTAGTGCACATTTTGCTTTGAGTCTGGGAGAGTGAGTATGAAACTTCCCACACTCAAAGCTCTGTTTCTTATCAAAATAGGTTTAACATAAGCTCAGGAGAAAGAACTGCTCAGAAAAGGGGCAAAGTCCCAAAATGGCAGAGCTCTCCCACTCATAGCTAAGCCTCAGAGGTGACTGCAGCCCTGGATAAGCCTGTCTGCAGGAAGCAGGTCCCCAGCACAGGATCCCACGGTAGAATGACCAGGGCTCGCAGCTCGGACAGCCAGACTGACTTGGCTCCTCAGCTGGGCTGTGAAACCCCTGTGGGTGCCCTCGGTGCTGCCAACCTGCCCTGGCTGAGATGGGCACCCTCAGTGCTGTGGGCTCTCATTTCGTGTGACGCTGACTTCAAGAGGGGAGGCAGGTGCTCCGAGGATGAGGGGTTTCACATGATTTACAAGTTTGCAGCAATCAGCGTCTTATTTACTATGGCTGATGAAAACACTTCAACACTGAACAGATCATTTGTCCCAACAACAAACTTCCCCTTCCTGGCACATACAAACACCTTTCCACATTCACCTCTATAGAGTAGTTAATTTCAGTTCCACTAGCAAATAAAACCAAGATATTCCAAAAACTCACCTAACCTCGTTACCACATTGACTCAAGGAGTGTAAAACAGTAGACAGACACTAACAATGAATAATTAAAATGAAGTTAATAACAACAAGGGATCTAAGACCCAAAGAGAAATTATTTACTTGGAACAGCTATTGCCACATTTAATCTTTCACAACAAAAGCATATGAATAGGAAATAAGTAAAACTAGCTCTAGGGCACAGAGCATTGCCCCTAGCTGGTTCATCATGTTCACAGAAAAGTATGTCATGTGCTACTACACCCAGGCGTTTGGCTGCGGTGCAAGGGGCTGGACCTCTCCATCTGGGAGAACAGCACTCTCTGGAGGACATAAAGGGAAGAGCAGGAGAAAGACGAGAAGCTTTGAATTCTCCAGGAAGAGCAGAACTACTCAAGTGCTTAAGTAACTACTGAAAAAACCCCACCTCCAGCTCCCCCAAAGGTCTTGATTACTTGCTTTACTGGCATTCTTACTCATCCTGTACAAGCAAAACGTCCAAGAGTTTTAGCTAAGTAATTGTTTGTAGTTGATGCTGAGCTGAAGACTGAAAATTCCTGCTTTCTGAGGAATAAAAGCCCATGGGATTGCTATGAAATGAAACTGCTCCCTAGAGGCATGCAAGTACTGCAGCACTTGCTCTGGATCATCTGAAGATTCCAAAAACTGACAGCCTGTGCCTGTCTCACCAGTGTCCACATATGATCTCAAGTAACTAGTGTCGGTCATAACAGCAAAGGGATCCAGACAAACTATGCAGAAAGAGCATCTTTTGCAAGGAGAAGCTTTGGATGCAAAGTAGCTCCTAGGAGGGGCCAGGATGGAGTGGAAGGTCGGCTTAGAAATTACAGTAACATCAGGATGCTGCAAACAGGCATCAGGTTCTCCCACCATCCCTATCCTCCCACAAAGATAAAAAATTAGCATGTAGCAGAGTAAATGATTTCTAAAAGAAAATGCCTAAAGCTTTTCACACCATTTAATAGTCAGTCCATGTGAACTGCTCTACTGTAGGCTCTGGGAGGAAGGCATCCATCATGAACAAGCTAGAGTTTATCTGGCTTTTTTTGTTCAGGGCAAGTATATGTTCTCAGGGTCAGAGCTTTCCTGCAGTGCCTCTTCCTGCTGGGTCTTGTACTGAGGTCCAAACCCTTGCAGTCCCAATGCAGCCTGGGGGTCCACAAGCACAGCACCTCCTGAACTCTGTGGGAGCGGTGCCTGCTTGCTTCAAAGGCAAATTGTACCCAGTGTTTATACCAGCCTACAAGGCATGAAAAAGGCCTAGGAGGTCAAACATCCACCACTGTAATTTCAGGCAGGATCAAAAAGAAAAGCAACAGCTGGGCTGAGTGAGCAAGTCCACATTTAATTACACTGGTTTCGGTAATAAGCAAAAGCAAGAACAAAGCCAGCAAAAAACCTCTCTTTTTCTTCCTGGCTGATGTTCAGGCTGTGTAGAAACAGCTGCCGAGAAGAGAATCTCAAATAAGATCCACCAACTACATTTTTTCCTTTTTCAGGACTGCTACAGCAGCAGTGTACCCTGTGCAATGCCACTGCGCTTTGACAAGCGCCAAGGACCGATGGGCACATCGCAGCTGCTCCCACCGCAGGGCTGGGTCGGAGCAGGGCTTTCCCAGACTGGAGCTCAAAGCCCTGTCGAGTCTCACAAGTACATGCACAAAGTCATTTTGCAGTAAGCTGCTTGGCGGATTTAATTTGCTTTAACATACTCTGAATATGAAATGCTGCTTGTAAAATGGGATTACTAACGCAGAGATGATGGACCCTGCTCACAGGTCCTGGCTGGCCTGGGGAGAAGGCAAAAAACACCTCTTGGAGTATCAGGAATGCCCAACTGATCCCTCCATCACGTCATGCATTTCATTTACAGCCAGGATCTACTCTTGCTTTCTCCAAAAGGTCCTGGAGCAGTGGTTAAGGATAGGAAATGAGCCCTAAAACACACAGACAAGAAGGCTTAGCTGGGTGGCTGGAGGGCTTTTTTAAGATGCTGGGAGCCTTCCACCTTTTTATTGGGAGAGCAAGTGAGAAGGGATCAGTGGGTCCCCTCACCCCATCTGATACCTCTGATGGCATCAGCAAGAGCCTAACAGAACCCAAGAGTACAAGAGAAACAATTGGAACAGAGTATCACAACCCCAAACCTCTCCAACAAACCAATACCCACTGCTGACAGAACACTGCCGAGCTGTGTGTCACAGGAGGACACGGTGGGAATAATGTGAAGGCTGGGAAACCATCACATCCCTGGGAACCAAGGGCTTCTGACCTTTCTAGCAAAGCCTGCTGAGAGAACTGGGTGGGTTGTTTTGTACTCCTGGCTTTAATTACAGCCAAGTGTTTAAGTTATTCTCCTCCAACCACCCCCATGTCCCTCACAAGCACAAATCTAGCTTTTTATAGCACATCCGGTATGGATGTTAAACACATTCAGGAAATGCACTTTCAGCCCCAAACATCCCCTCCCCTGGACCAGTTAGTTTGCAAGGGTTTGTAACATGGAGACGTGGAGCCGGATGTTTGGTTTTGTGACTGCTGCTTTTCTGGATTACTTCTGTCTGTTTAGAGAAGTGAAATTCAATAAATGCAGGGTAGGTTGGCTGCATTCAGAAATAATGCATGCTGCTTGCAAGGTGAAGAAAAGCCAGATGGAGAGGCCACACTTAGCTGCTCAAATTCCCTGCACACAGGGCAAGGCTTTTTTTTTTTTTAATAGCTGACAAAGCTTCCGGGGGCTGACAATGGCTCACAGCACAGTGGGTGTCCATAGGCACAGCTAAGATCCCAAAATCACATTTTTCACTGCCTTGTGGCAATAGACTGGGGCTCTCCCATAATGCATAAGGGAAAAATGTACCCTCTCCCCTAAAACTTCTATTTTAAGAAGACAAAAGGTGCAAAGAACTGTCTGGCTATGCCAGGCTCTGTTGGTTCCCAAGCATTGCTCTGGCATGTGGCTCTTTGCTCCAGAGCAGCAGGGTCTGGACAGCTTGGCTCAAGTCTAAAACCTGACCTTAGTAATTTGCTTAACATATGGGGCTTGCCTCTGGCTTTAAGGAATACCCACAAGCCTGCTAGTAATTTTCTCACCTGAAAATACCCTGGCTGGCTTCCCAGCTGGAAGCATCTTCCTAAGCCCAACAGCAAGCACATCTGCTGGCAGCCTCAGGGATCAGTCTCACTCCCTGGAGCACTCTCAGATCAGAGGGCCCATGCTGGCCAGATTGCACCGGAGAGCCTCCTGCAAAAGCCTCAAGAGAGCTGGGCTGTTCCACACATTGATCTGAACATCCCTGCACAAAGCGAGGATGTGCTGCAGAAGGTAGCAAAAGGGAAGACATTTGAGGCTGTGCTATATCGGGGTTTGGTGCTCTGAAAAAAGGCAAGACATGCAAGCTCAGGATATTTTTCCCCACCCTTCTTCACAGCCAGGTCACCTCATGTTCTGGGCAAGCAACTGTTGGTAGGACATCACACATCAGCAAGCTGAACAATGACCTAATTAAGGTGCTTCTAAAGTAATCACACTGAAGGAAAGTTAAAGAAGTCCTTGAACTCATTTTTTCTTATATTGATTTTTAGTCCACTTTTTTTCATATTTGATGTGAATTCTCCAGATATCTGCAACATTAACTCAAACTGAGCTGTGGTTACTCCTGAGCAATCCAAGCTCCAGCAAAAGCAACCTTAGTAATGCAAAGGCCACCCAGCTCCTCCCCTGGGCCTGTAAGACACAGGAGCAAACATGGATCTCTGCTAAACTGAAAAGTGAACAGCCCCTGGAGCTTTCCCAGTGGGCTGTCAAACCTGCCTGCACTCAGAGCAGCAGGGCAACTGCTGGGGAAACTGGAAGGCAGGTTTGAAAACACGGGGCTGCCAGAAGTGTGCACAGCACAGAGCTGCCCCAGCTTCAGCTACCACTCAAACAAACTTTGGCCACCAGAAACTCCACAAGGAATGCCAGCCCAACCCAAGGCAAGTTTTCCAGCACAAAACCCTGTAAACAACACTTAGGTTACAATTAATGAGCTCTGCAGGGATGAACCCTTGTGCAGTGTGAACAAGAGCATGACAACTATGCTCATCTATGCCCTCATTCAGCTCAGAGAACAGCAGCTGTCAAGGCTCATGCACACACACACACACACACACACACACACACACAATGTTTTCACTAGCCTGAGCTAAGTACAAGCTATGCAACACTTAGCTGGAAAAAATGAGTTAAAATCCAGCTGCAGCAACTGAATAACAGCATCTCAGGGAAAGGCAGTCTTAAGGCACATTGGAGAATTGCTCTAAACAGATGGGAAGGACAATGTATTTATTTGATGGGTATTGTTTCTGTGTGGTCAAATCATCTGCAGCTTACATCTTTCAAATATAAATGCCAACAACTGACTTAAATAAAAATCATCACTGGAACACAGAAGAATCTCCTCTATTCCTAAGAAGCCGGTGATCTCCCAAGCTCATCAAGAACCAGACTGGCATGTCAGATGCACAGGGGACCCAACCTTGTATCTTTGACAAGCATTATGATAATCTCAGAATTAGGTGTTAGAGCTTGAACAGAAAAGTGACAAATCCACATCAAAATGATATTAGAGAACATCAAAGAAGCAAAAATATCTCTCGTTTAAATACTCACCCAAAGTCTCTAAGAAGCCACAGCCCAGCCTGACATGGCTTTTTATAGCCCTGAGAAGCACCTGTCAAAGGAACTTCAGGCAATCTCAGGCATGTTCCTTGGCTACCTGCAGTTTCATCAGGCTGCTTGAGACAGTCAAACTATTCCCTTACGAGGATGAATGATTTATGGGGATTTAAAAATTTGAGCCTGAATCTGTGAAGTGAGTCACTGGAACTAACAGGTCACTTCCCCCCACTTCCCTCCAGCCCAAATCATCACACAGCCCAGGCCTTTCTTGCTCCCACTGAAATCTTGCAGAAAACAAACACCTATTAAATACTGCAGAGCCTGCACTACTAGCTCCAATGCCATCTTTCTCACTAAGGGCTCATATCTGGGCAGAGAAATCCCATACTTACCCCGAGACTGTCGGCAAGGAAGCTGGAGCTGCTGACTGCAGTTTCTCTTGCTGCTTCAGAAAAGATTTGGCTTCTTTTGAGTTTGAGTCCACTTCTTTAGTCACCCTGTTGGAGGAAAACAGAAAAAAACAGAGGGTAAGGAAGAGCTGTACTCAAGAGTAAAATCAAAGATCCATCAAGGAAACACAGGAAACAGGTACAAGAGTCTCCACATCTCCTGCACAGAGATCACCTTCATCAGCTGCAAGCTGAAGAACACACATCTTGTTAAGATTTCATTCCAGTGACAAACTCTCCACATTCATGGCAGAAAAAAGAAAAAAGAGTAGCTAATTAGAGCTAGGGGAGGAGGGGATTTTTTTCCCTTCCAACAAACAGGAATGCTTATTCATTCAAACAGGCCTGTCTCACTAGCAGCTACTAAATGCTCTCCTCAGGTCACTGGGGGCAATTCCAGGCTCTTAATTGGGCTCTTGATTTTCTCATTTGTTGGTCAGTGAGGCAGCTCTTCTGCCACCCATGTCTCAGCCCATGGCACGCAGCCTTGGCAACATCTGCAACCTAAACCAGAGCACGGAAACTGGCTCTAGGAATGGGCAACGGGAGAGAAAGCTCTGACAAGGCAGAATGTACAAATTTACTCTCATTTTTCTAGTTAATTTTTGTTTGAGGCCCTGAGAGTGCAAAATATTGAACTTCAAAAAATTATAAAATCAATATGGCATCTACAGCAGGGAATGAATTATAAACATGAGAAAGAATCTCTAGAAAACCACTCAATAATTAATTGTTAGAAAACCCCAGCTACTTTAGCCCCCTCATTTACCATGACCTGCCTCCAGCAACATGCTTTTCACGCTCTCAATAGCTCTTAATGAGGTTGCCCTGATTTGCCAAGCTAATAATTTTGTTCCCATGGAGCACAAGCCTGTGAGCCTCTCCAGGGCCCTGCAGCTCTATATGGGCACAGAGGCAGCCTGACCCACAGCTCAGCCAGCACGGAAGAAACAATCCTCCATCTCACCCTCCTGCAGCCTGGGCCTCTGGCTACATGTGCTCCAGCGAGAATGTGCAGGCTCATCCCTGGTCTAGACCATATGCTGATGAGAGGCTGAAAGCCTGGCTGGCCACGGGATCTCCCCTGGCTGCAAGTCAGGCTAATCACTGCTTGCTTCCTACCTACAAACCTCACCCCACAACTTCCAGGAAAGAACTGGCCAATAGTCATGGAGAAACCCCAGGAGCTGCAGCCCCAGACAGGTTTCTGCTCGGCTGGCATCAAGAAAAGTGACACGGACTTATCTGTTAACTCTAGAGGCACTCATGTCCTGAAATCTCACTTGCACACAACTAGTGCACCCATGCCTCCATCCTGACAGTGAATCAGCATCTGAAGCTTCCTTCTTCCTTCTCCACAGACTGCAAATGCAGTGGAAAAGGCACAAGAATAAATGCCTGTGCTGTACAACAGCTCAGCCTTGTTCTGCCAGTGAAGGAGGAGATTAACCCCATTTCCCCCCTGCATTGTCACATGCCTTTCAAACCATGGCAGTCATGTGGATAGAGACAAATCCCACCCTATGAATATTTAGGAGTGTTTGCTGATGAGATTGGTAAGGGAAGGGGTAGGAAAAGGAGAAAAGCAGTTCAGGAAGAAAAAAAAAAACTTGCTACAGCATCATCACGACTCAGAACACCCCAAACACACCATCCAGTCACAGCCCTTTGGCAACAGTGGTCATGTCATGTAGCAGTCATACACCAAAGGTTACCCTATATCCATGGATTTCATTTGACAGGATAAACTTGGTGTCTTTATGCAGCAATAAGACAGAATTCCCCCCAACCATGAGGCTGAGTTCAGATCAATGTAATCACACAGTCTATTTATTTTCAAATGCAGCATCCAAACAGCCAGCTCTGACCCCTGCCAAGCTGAGAAGCTGCATCCTCTCTTGTGCACTCTGCAGTGCTGGCTTCTGGCCGGGTCCCTTATCCTCTTGTCACTGTTGTGCCTTCAGGGTGCACCCCCCGCACGCAGGGAGCACATGAGCCACAGAGAGAAACATCAGGCAACCTCGAGCTGCAGGAATCCAAGAGGTGTAGCATAGTAACCACGTGCCCTGGGAAAAAAACCCAAACTCTAGACTGGTCTCAATACAGCCACAGGACCTCCTCCGAGGTTGGATCCCAGCTGTTGAACCCTGCACGTTTCTGGGCCCTGAAGAGGGTAGGACCTACAGGAGGCAAGGGTTGGGAAAGGAGGCTGAGGTCACTGAAAGCATGGCTTCCCACTGGCTCTGCTAAGAGATGACAGCCCAGCTCAGCTCCCACAAACCTACAGGGATCTGGCAATTAAGTAGCTTACAGGATCTGGACACACACAACGTCTAGCAAGTCTTCAAAGCAGCGGCAGAGCTGAGATCTCAGCACTGGGCCCTTGACCTTAATCTCCTGTGTATCTTCAGCCTTCTCCAGCCCAGAGACAGAACTAACTGATGTCTCCCCTACCAGCTGAGGAAAAGAAAGGCACAAGGCTAAAATGAAAAATAGCTCTGGGGATTTGCACTCCGACAGAGTTAACACACTCTTGGCTGAACCAGCACCACATTGTCTGGCAACAGGACGGTGCTCAATCCCAGAAAGGGTGAGAAAGCAGAGAGCACATGATGCACAGGGAGAGTCTGGCACAGGCCTTCAATGACAGACACTTCAGCTATCCAGGGGTACAAGTCAGGTTGCTACCAAGGGTTTACTTATGCCTCGATTCTTACACCCTCCTCCACCTCAGGGGACCAGTAACAATGGCTGGGCACAAAATACAACACTTAGTTCCATTTTCTTTGCTCCCTTTGGCCTGCCAGCAGTGGCTGTAACGTACATTTCTGGAGTTGTCCGCTGCAGAAATTCAGCTGCAAAGCTGCATGCAACCTGTTCCACCCGGACTGCCCAGCTGGGGACAGAGGAATGTGACAAAAGTGTAATTAAAAGTGACCCTTCAAGGCAATCCCATCACAAGACCCACTTACTGCCTCATAAACTGAAACAAAAGCTGCTCTGAGGCAGCCTGCTGCTGGGGTGATGCCAGCAGCAACTCCTGCACCACTCCAACAGGAATGACGGAAGAGTATTAAAGAGCTTTACAAGGTATTAATTCAGGTTATGCACATTTCAACCTTTCCCAGATCCCAGGCCAGGAAGGAAAAAGAAATCCTCTGTTCTGCATTATTATGGGAGACAATAACCCTCCCCATGTAGAAACCAAAACAATTCTTGTTCTTCATGGGGAGAAATGGGAGTCATTAATCCAGCTGGAAGAAATCACAGTCATTACTAAGGAAAATTACAAGACCTTTCACTTTTAAATACTTGATAAATAACTATTTGCCCGACTGTTTACTGGGATGCTATTCACACACTGTAATCCAGGAATAAACATGAAAATAAGTATATTGTCAGCAATAAAACAAGTAGCTAGTGTCTTGCCCACTTGCAGCCCCTGCAATTCACACACAAAACCACTCACTCTAATCACTTTGCCACAGAGATTTCATTACACTGCTATGACATTAAATTGCATAATAAGACTTCCAAAACACAGAGCAGTTATTAATATTTTGGACCGTGCCGGAGCCTGGTAGCACAGATTGTACAAAGTGTTGTGCAACTGTAAAATAGAAATGTCTTCCATATTTACAAGTTATTATAAGGAAAATATGCTAGAAATTGGATCACTAAGTGCCTCAAATACTTACAGATGTCCTTCTTAGGACCCTTCATCTCTGAACTAAGCTCAAAGTGGTAGCCAAACATTTAGGCATAGCCATACCTACCCAGCCTGCTGGTTTGGGGTACAGTGGTGGGTATGTCAGTTCCAGCTTCCACTGAAGAACTTATTACCCTTCCTTTTACAGTTACCAACTGAAATGTTGCAACCGAAGTGCTTGGAAAAGGCCCCAGGTTATGGATGCTGGTCACAAACCACACGAAGACAACACCTGCTGTCAAGGCTGTCCCAGAAGGGGTTCCACAGAGCACTTGCAGTACTGAAATGTAGCAGATTAATTTAAAAGTAAGTGGTTGATCTGCTCCCAGCAGTGCCCTTAGCCACATAAACTGCTACAAGGAAAGAATAATACGTGCTGGAATGAGCATTATGCTGACAGCTCCAGCTAATCTGCAGAAGGGGATTAAACTCAAATTTTCATGCTTTAGTCCAGTGGCAGAGTGAGTCTAATACACCAACTTGTCTGCTGCACCCTGCTTATACACCAGGTGTAGAGCTACTAGGGAGCAGGGCCCCAGTCCATCACACCATGGCACAACACAACACCCACAGCCCAGGACTTGCCCAGTGTGGTGCTCAGATGCCTCCACTCCAGCACAGCTGAATCCAGTCCTGCTGGCCAGAAACAGAACTTGCATAAAGGATGCCAAGGCTGCAGGGTGTCAGCAAAGTGCCCAGCTCAGCAGTGAGCAGCAAGGGGCCCTGCAAGCCCTGGGAGAAGTGCACCAGCAGAGCTTCATCCTTACACAGAGGGGAAAGGGAGGCAGGAGAAGGGCAAGATGGGAAGGACAAACAGGCATATCAAGAAGGCTTGCTGGCTATTTATCTGTAGTATGCTGTGTAATGGCAACCTTATGCATCCCAACTGCCAAACCCCCTCCAATTTACCCCCAGGTGGCTCAACACAGCTACATTCTCCTAACCAAAACACTTGGTGCACATCATGCTGAGAAAGCACATGTTGATATTTGGGTATAAGGGGACTTAGAGCAGGGAAGAGTTAAAATCTTTACTCACAGCAGCACAAAGTTACCCTGTCCCCAACCTTCCTGCTGAGAAAGTGAGAACAAGAAGCTGAGGAAAATGCCAGGTTTTTACCACTTGTACTCAGGACACGAATTGTCTTTCCTCGCTTGGGAAACCTGCCCCAGTTTAGACCTGACACAGTTATAAAACTTTCCACACTATCTTAATGTTGTTAGCTCTGGGGAATCACAGACCAAAGGGGACAAAAATGAGGCTAATTACCCTTTATCAATATTCCCCATCTGTGTTTAGTCTCAATAAATAGTCCTCCAGCCTTCTGGAATGAGCACTTAAGGAGAAAGTAATACTCATCTACAGGGGTTTGTTAAAAAAATTAATCCCTTTTGAGCTGAGGAATAATTTTTCTGAATATTTTTTGGTGGACTTTTGTGCTTGAACTGCAATGTGCCAGGTGCCTTCCACAGATAGATGCACTGCACAAGTGCCAGATCCTCCAGCCTGCAAGGTCCTGAAAACGCTGGAGTGCACAGGATCAGCACTTTCCAGGAGGGAATAAAGTCCTCAGACAAGTGAACCTCCAGACCACATCTGCCTGCACACTTCACATGTATGTATTTTACGCTGAATTACATAGAGCAGACAGAGCTAAAATTAGCACATTCCCATCACTTCTCCAATTTCAAAGTAAAACATTAGTTTTCCCCCTTTCAGAAAAAAACAGCATTCCTCTTCCAACCAGGTGGGAGAAGCTGTCCCCTGGGAAACTCAGCCTATTCCCTGAAGCAACACAGACAAGACCAAGCTGGAAAAACTGATAATTTTGTAGGCTGACTAGATAGGCAGAAGAAGCTGGCTGGTTTCTAGACAGAAACTGTTTCTAAAAAGAATCAAATGTGATGAGAGCTCTCCTGCAGTCAGGCAAGGGCCAAGCTGCCTGCCTGGTGCTGCTCCTCACAGCAGGTGTATGCTGCTATCCAAGCAGTTAGCCCAGGCTGCATCTCAAACCAACTCACCTGAAAACAAGCAAAGGTGAATGGTATTTTAACATCAATAATGCATAACCTTGTAAGCCTTGAAGGAGACGACCAATTTCCTGTCATCTTCTGTATGACAAAGACTCGGTGACAGATGCAAAGAAAACATCAGTGGGTGGACAGTACGGCCTCCTCAAATGCTGACCAAGCTGTCAGGCCTCTTTTGGACTTCTGCTTGCAGCTTCTGCAAGAGGCTCCCTAAATCCAGAGGGTAGTAGCACTCCAGTTATCAAGCTCCCACTGGGGCTTGCAATAGGTAGAGCATGCCAAACCTGTCTCTCTGGAGAAGCTCACCCACAGCCAGGGCATAAGCCTTCATCTCGTTGACTAGAGCTTTATTCACCCCAGTTTTAGGCACCTCCAAGTATCAGGTCTCTTCATGCTTCACTGGATAAATATTCCCTTGGCCAGCTCCATTGCACTGCCTCAAAATCCCACCACGCATTAGCATGTCAATCTTTGAGGCATCCCTGTGTTTTAATTTGTCCCTCTCAAAAGGATTAAATCCACATTATGGAACACACCTCTGAGCTGAGTAATCCAGGTGAACAGATGAGCTGCTGCTTGTGTGAATGTATCAGTCCCCTGACCCTGCTAACCATGACCTGCAAATACACTGAAAACAAGACAGATCCCTGCCTCCCTCCAACTTCCCCAAAGCAGCACAGTGCTCGTGTCATGGATGCCTCTCCTGCTGAAGGACAGGAGTACCATAGGTATTAAAAGCCAGGGGTTCCAAATTCACTGAGAGCTATGAACACTAAACACAAAGGTTACATAGATCATTACAGGAGCCAGCACACACTACAAAGCAGAAGCATCCCCATGGGGAAAAGGCCAGACTAAGCTTGGCTCAGTTTGTAACATGTTAATGAGATAGTATGGCAGCAAACAGCTCTGCCTCCCCTTCAGGCTAACACAGAAACCCTCTTCCTTCACCATCTCTTAGTTACAGAAAAACAATAATGCATCTTGCAAGCTGCACTTTCCAGCAGGGGAAACCCCAGGCCCAATGCCTGTGAAGCAGACTCTGCCAGCATCTCACCAGACATCAAAAGCCCTTTTCTGAGCCTGGAGCTGTCAGGAATGAGCACCAGCTTGGAAACAAGGGAAACAGGCCAAGCAGCAAAATGCTGGGACTGGATCTGAGGCCCCTGAGATGAAGGCATGAACAGAGGGACCAAAGATCCCCTTACTAATAGCAGAAGAGCTCCTGTGAGACCTGAACAGATCACTAAGCATCTTCTGTTTTCAGATTTTTAAAAGCCAGGAAACTACCTGAGAGCCAGAGAAAGAAACAGTATCTTCTGTTGGGAAAAGGTGTGATTTTTACGGAAGTATTTCCACACTGACTTACACAGAACACAGGCAGAACACACATGGAAGAACCTGAAGATGAGACAATGCAGTTTGTCATCCAGTTCCCAAAGCCAGTGCAGTCAGACACCCCAGGTTTGAAAGACCTAGAAATGCCCATGTTAATCTGGAGGTCAATCTATCCTTTTAGAGATGCTTTGAGACTCCTCCTACCTCTGGAGATACCCGCTGAGCCTTCTTTTTCATCACATCCATTACCAGCAAAACCACACGAATGAAACCAGCACACAAATTATTTCCCTGAAAGCAGCAAGCCACATAGTAGCCAAAGATGACTTTCAGGTGGGCATCTGCTCAGTCACTTTGGGAGTTTCAAAAGCATGTTGGGCTATTATGTAGCACTTTGCAAGTCACAGCCCCTCTGAGCAGAACCCTCATCTGCACACCTACTAATGAAAAACCCTGACTAGATGCTGATCATGACCCCATTCCCCTTTTCCAGGCACATTAAGCAAACCATAACACGATTTATGTTAGAAGCAAGTGTTCTGGCTTAGAGTCCTGGCTAGGTTTGATGTTTATGAAGTTACAATTTCTGCAGCTGCCTCTGAGAAAGGCAAATGGCTCACAAGTGAACCAGCACACAGCACAGCTCCTGCTCACGCTTACTGACCTCATCTCTGGGCCACCGTCATGCCCAGCGGCATCGTACAATGTTAGTATTCTCCAGGGAAAGTCTGAAGCATCTGGGAATGGATGCATACAGAGGAAAGGTTATCAGAATGGGCCCCTGAGACCCTGTCATTCTTGAAAGGTAACATATTTTCACTGATTGGCTTCCAAAAAAAAAAGGAAAAAAAAATCAATAGTTGTTTTTTAAATTGGAAAAAGCCAATATAAACTGTGGAGAGCTGAGGCATGCTTTGACCTCTAAGAAAAACAACAGCATAAGGGCAGAAAGAGGCTGCTGCCTACACTCAGTTATGTAAAGATCAGCATTTTGGTGCTTGGTGGTAGAAAAGCAACCATCCACTTTTTAGTCTGCCACCTCTAAACAGTGGTCAAATTCATATTCCATGTAATTCTGGATGGCTTGTCTTATGGTCCCACAGCATCATCCCCATCCACAGCATGCTTATACTGCTCAGACTAAATTTCTGGGAAAATCTTAAAAGCCAAGGTTTTTGCGCTGTGCAAGCCTCCTTCAGAAAGTGGTATGTCACCAGAAACGGGCTAGAACACATTTCTTTAGAACACCTTAGCCAAGGAGGACTGAGGATAAAACCCCACAGACATCTGGCACCATCAGTCACCAACACAAAAGAAAAGTCCTCAAGGAGTGGCTTTTCAAACAGCCACTGAAATTCATTTGTCTTACTTTTTCTAACAATTCCTTGGTACTGCAATCAAAGCCATTGCAAAAAGCACATCAAAATATGATTGGTTTCTTCCTCTGCTCCTATTAGTTCAATTCACTGTCTTTCATATCTAGTCTGACAACACCCAACCACCTCATCTGGTGGAAGACGTGTAGCACTTGCTATCCATCTGGGAAGAAGGCAGGACTTTCCAAATACCAGGATTCAAGATACACATTCTGATAATGCTCACCTGCCTTCTCTCTCACAGGATTAGGCAACACAGCAAAAGGTTTTTCAAAAAAGTAGATATGGAAGACATCAAGCACATCAACCTTGATCTGACATGCACCACACCACCCACAATGTCAAGAGATGCCCACCAAACTCCTGATCTTTCTCCTGATTTTAAAAGCTACTGTGCTTCACTTGGCATTGCTCAAAACCCCATGAGCACAAAACAAATAACCAAGATTCACACCCAGCAAGAGGTGTGAGCTTGCTGCCAACCCCTTGCATTGATTCATCCACTGAGATCCCTGAAAAGCATCACGAAGTAAGGAGAGGGTTAATGGTGTCACATGCTCGCTCACTATTCTTCAGCCTGACAGGTCTGATTGGGTCATGCTGAGACCACAAAGCAAGAACACAGACGGATAATTACACGTCTTAAAAATTACTCTCTGTGCCAGCTCTAAATCTTGAGACTTGTGGGAGTCAATTCCCTGCTCTTTTACCCATTCCCCTTGAAATACATCATCAGCATCAGGATTTTCCTTCCATTCTTCTTGCTTTCCAGGAAGAAGCAGAAGCAGCTGCAATTGCTCAGACAGCTACCTTATCTGTCTTCAAAGCAAAGTAACCAAATAGGAGACAGTCTCCTAAACTCCTTGGCTAACACACCCTTTGTTTGCTAATTTTGTCACATCTGGTTGGTCTTATAGTCAGGTAAGGAGCAGCGAGGGCATCACAGCCACCAATAAGGAATCAGAACCTGAGCCAGGACTGTGGAAAGCTCTGGCTGTTCTCAGGCATCTGATCTGTTTTTCCTGCAGCCCTTTCCACCTGCTATCTCCTAAAAAGGGTCTGGGATCAAGTGGTTGAAGCCCTGAAAAAGGACAGCAGATCTAGAGTTAAAACAGTGAGCAGTCTACGACATAGCTGTCCATCCAACCAGCGAACAGGTGAGCTAAAATTAATAATAGAAAATCAATATTTCAGTAAGGAGAGGCACCATAAAGAAATCCCAAAGCAGCAGCACTGTACAGCTGCAGAGAACTGAATTACAACCTCACAACCTCACCTCCACTCTGAGGTCAGCACTTTCTGCTGCAAAGGAATAAATCAGTCCTTCACTAGCTCTGCACAACTCTATCAAGGAGCTCACCAAGGTGAAGAGCTCAGCAGCCTGGACAACCTCAGACTGCGCTCAGGCCTCACCATCTCACCCAATCAGGCCTAAGTTAAACCTCAATGATTACACAGGACACCAAAAAAAGAAACTCCATCCACGGTCCGTAGCTCTGCCTGCACAATTCCCGTTGTCAATGGCATTCCTGTACAGAGACATGGGGTACTGGCCAAGAAAGGGCTTTCATTAGCACAGGCAAGCCTCCTGACAAGAACCTGCTCTCAGCCACCTCCCTTCACCTTTGCTTCTTCTGCTCAAAAAGTCATGAACTTCACCACTAAACTCCTCAACTTAAGGTCCAGCTTAAGGTCCTTGGATTTCAGCTTGAAAACAATCTCCTCTAAATCTTTCTTGAATCCTTGATGTAGGCTGAAAACCTGTGAAGCAGCAACACAGAATGAGCAATGACGTTTTGTCCAGGCACATCCTAGATGATAACCACTTACAAACAGTAACAGATGAAAATCAAGTTCTTTTTCAACCTATACTTCAACTGTGGTAGATGAAGTATCAAATTCAGCCAGTATAAACCTCAATGATTACTAAAATAATTTAAGCTTATAACTATTTGGTTATAAATCAGATACCTTAGGTATTTCTTTAGCACTTTTAAGATGTAATAGCTGCACTGTGAACCATCATGTTCCTTAACCCAGAACACCAGCTGCCGCTCAACTCTGCTCAGCACATGTCCCAGCATACCTTGTTTCCTCAGAGCACAGTGGTCACACAAGTAAAAGCAGCAATCCAGGGGCTATTCTAAGTCATAAAATGTGGTCTCTGACACAAGTCAACAACAGGGAGCCCTTATCCAGAGATGGGAGTTCATGTCTCATGTAGAACAGCTCAACACACTGTTTTGACATGAGTTTGCCCACCTCTTTCTACAGAACTATATAAACTTCAAGTACTCCTTATATCCAGCAGCAAGTCACACACTCAGTGGGACACTGCTTGTTTGGCACCGGCCCTTCCTATTTTGATTTGGCCCATGCAATGCACCAGTTCAGTGTGGACCCCACCTATCCTTGTGAGAAAGTAAAAGGAGCTGTGACAGGAACACCTTGCCACATTTCAGGAAAAGAGCAAGGCTCTCCCCACTGACAGCCCTACTATGGCTTTGTTTTGGCTGCTTGGTTCATGCACATGGGGAAGTAACCAAGTCACTGAAGCAGCACAAGCCACAGCTCTGCCAGCACAATACAGCATCATCAGTACAGCACAGCATCTCTGCAGTACCAGGAAAGCACCCCCACCACAAGAATAACCTGTGTAAAGCTCTGGCTTTAAACCACAAGAACAAACCATGAGCAAGAAATGCAAAGCTTCTAGTCTGAAGTCCCTTACTTGGAATCTGCAGTGTATGAATGAAGCAGGGTGCTGAACACAGGCCCCCATTCCTGAATTAGCACCCAAACCATTACTCCTTTTAACTTAGTTTTGACTTCCACAAGCCAAATTAAGGTACAGAAGATGTTTCAAAGTAAAATCTGTTCTTGATAGCAATCAATAATCTGACTCTACTCTTCCCTCACGTGCTGTCACACTGACACCACGGGGCTGGATCTGCTCCATGAATGTGAGCTCCACTCTGCTGCAGACCCAGCTGGACACAAAGTTCACTTTCACGGAAAGAGTACAGAAGAACCATTTTGATGCACTGGGCACAACAGAGAGTTGAAGAAAGCCAAGGACCAAATCCTTTTGGAGTGCCAAGGAGAAAACAAGCAATTACAAATCGCAACAGTTAAACCGTGGCACTAGGGGTGTAATTCCTTATTAATGCAAACACACATCCCGCACTGTGAGGCAAGTTCATAAACCAGAGGCTTCAAAGGAGCTTCAATCTCTTCTGCTAGGGAGAGATGGCTTGAACTTCCATTTAGATGCTGAACTGCCTTTGCAAATTGCTCTTGCTGCCCACAATTACAGCCATTTGGGTGACAGTCACCTGCTGCTCCTAATTATTTAACATGAGAGAGACAGGAAAAGCAGACAAAAAAGTCCCAACTGGAAAGCACTGCAATCAGTTTAAGATTGTTTCTAGTTCCAGGATTCAACAGCTTTAGTTTTACAAAGCAAAATTATATATTTTCTAAAATTAAAAGCCACTGAATTAAAATCTTCATTTGGTAATTGTTAATTCTTAACACTCTGAAGCTAAAGTTCAGCATTAGCAACTGATACAAGCACGGACTCATCAAAACAGACATTAAGTGCAGCAAAAACCTACAGGGGAGTTGACAACACAAAGCCCCTTTACTATTCCAGTATAGCCCTGTAGCTGGAGATCACTTTCAAGCCACTTCTGCTACTCCAATCAGGCCAGAAAAATCATACCATCTTCTTACAGGAGAAAATAAATTGTTCTGCGACAGGAGATCAGGGCTAAATGATCTTCTGTTAAAAGCTTCAGTGAGCAGACTGTGAAAATTTGTGCCCTGAATCTTTCACTGCTTAAACACTGATCTAAATTCTTCTCAAGCTTTCAAAAGAGCAACACTCAACAGCAGCCTCAAACCATTTAGAAAGGCAAGCAACAGAGACAGCTCTCATTTCAGCTCCTTCAGTCCAGAAATGCACACACACACAACTACCATGTGGTGGCCTTTTATAAGCAATGATTTGCCAGCTGCTTCCCCAGGCAAGGAAGGCAGTGTTTGGTATTCAGAGCATTTGCAGACGTTGGGGTAGTGCAAAGACAACCTCCTGCTATTCTAAAGAAAGAGCAGCCCTCTGGGCCTCACCTACTGCCATTAGGGGAAAGCACCAGCAGCTGTGAGTAGCAAGTACACCTTGTACCCTATCCACAGCTAACAGCGTAACCCATTTAAAGATGTAAGATGTAGCAAACAACATAAAAGAATCAACTTTGCATATCACAAAAATCGGGGGGCAAAAAACATTGAAGGACTTTTTTGTTATCAAGGAGCTCGAGAATATAACTTTGGTGTAACTCTGGTACCAGCAGAAAACAGTGCTCCAGACCTCACTGCAAACCTTCTGTTGCTAGTTCTGTAACCAACTGATATAATAACTGCTGTAAACAAAACATGCAGTAGCCTTGGTGTTTGCAGAATTATAGTCTCATTGTCACCCAGGCTCCAGCTATTGCCCATTTCATCAAAAATCGGTAGAAATTTCTCGTGATTCCTCTACAGTTTCCCAAGGGAAACAGTAAGCACTGAGCACTACAAAGGACACTAGAAAAGCAATTGGTGCAGGGAGAATATATTTTCCTTAGTTCTTAAGAAACTACAGATAAGATACTGGTGTCAAAAGCATAAAACCAGAATCTTAGAAGCCCTGACCAACTTCAGCTCACGTAAGGCAAGCAATGTTTCAGTGAGCAAAGTGAATGAAATCAGTGAACGAGGGGTATTGCTATGGTCTGGCTTGCCCAGGAAAATAGCAAAGTCACAGCTCTCCTCAGATTTTTCAAACAGCTCAGGCAGCAGTGCTATCACAAAATGCAAGAGCAGCAGAAGCCCCAGCTCTGCCTCCTCCTCCAAATTTAGGCAGGGTGAGTGTTACTGTTGGGAACTGCTGCCCTCTGCTGTCACACGAAAAAGTCTAAGTTAGTCTAACAAAACCAGTTTTACTGCTACATATAAATCAAATCTCCCATGAAAAGAACCAGCAGTTCACAGGGCAGTCAGATTTCAGGTGGGTTCACCCAGGCCCCTCAGTTCTGGTCTTACACATTTATAAAACACCTGGCCCTTCTTGCAGCACAGCCTGAGAGGCCTCTTGTTAGCCAAAATCACCCTAAAGCATGGTTTTACCCAGCCTATCCCCTTCGCTGCAGCTGTTTTAGAGGCAAAAGCACCCAGCTTTAGTCTGCTCAGGAAAACACCTCTTACTGCCTGCAAATCTTTGTGGTGGATTGTGAACATCACCAGGGAAAGTGCCAGCCAATATCCCACCCGCAGTACAGAACCTGGACTAGGCTGAATGAATAAAATGTGTTACCCTCATCCCTGTGGGACCAGATGTGCTTCCTTCCTTGTCTCAGCCCTTCCAGTGACAGTGCCACCAGGGAGCTCTGCCAACCATTATGAACACTGGCCAGATGGGGAAGCCTAAGTGAATTTGAATTACATTTATGAATGTTTTGAAATTGAGTAGAGATGGAGGTCTGCATATAACGATACTGTGCAGCTCTCATGCAGGAAAATCTTGGCTTCATTTTCCCTGAGACCTGTATGTGCTCACAATGAAAGAAAAAAACAGTGTAAAGGAAAGAGAAGACCCACTATGCTTCAGAGCCCAGCTCCAGTCTGCCCCAGCACTGCAGTATCCAGTTTGCACTGGGCCCACAATGGACATATCACATCTGCCAACTTACTTGATTTCCTCACCAGCAAAATCGAACGTTTTGGTGATTGTCACTTTTCCTGAATCTTTTGTCTTCTCCTGAGGCTTATTCCCATTTTTCTCTTCTTCAGCCTACAAAATATATGGAGGAGAAAGCAAAATAATGCATTTGTGGAGCCAAGCCAAATTATTCCCAACGGCCCAGGGCCCAACACAGACTTTGGGTAGCATTGCAATTTAGACTAGCAGTCAAAGCAAGTCACCCAGACAAAGTAAAGGAAATAAATTTCATTCCACCAGAATGAAATTCCCCATTTTGGTTCCAGGCTGTCGTTGAAGCTCTAAGATCAAAACAAACTAAAACAAGAAGTGAAATTGTAATAAATGTAGGAAGGAGCAAGAATACATTGCAGTGCTTCAGAAAGCAAGCAAAAGCCTGGAGACTTGGTTCTCTCAAACTAAGCACCACCAAGCAGGAAAGCTGCCAAGGTAAATTCCACTAAAGTATGTTTATTTTTACTCAAGAACAGAGAAGAACAAAACTCATAAGCAGAAAAAGCAATGTTGATCTCCTTACTTGTCAATAACACCTTTTTTATTTGAGAAGGAAAAATCTTTATTAAGCAGTTTGTCAACAACGCTTAATTTACTCTGTCACAGCTACACCTGTTAAAAGGATACATAAAAACCTCAGACACTGTAAGTAACCAAAACAAAACCCAAATCCTTGCTCTAAATCAGCCACACACCACAGAGATCTTCAAGTAGGCAATGCAAACCTAAGAAGTTCACGAGAACAGAGGAACGGCATGTCTCCATGAATTACTCCAGGCTATGGAGGAACTTTCAAAGACATCTCACATTTTAGCAACCTGACCATAAAAGTAGAACTGCTCAGAAGGAAATTTTCACTTCTCTCTTCCCTCTGACTCTACAAGTAACCACCCCAGCTGTTCAGTCAGTAATAAGAAGCAGGTGAGCTAAGATGAAAGGACTCTCCTTCCAAAAGTTACAATCAAATATTACGAAACTGTACTTGCTCTGCAACCTTCCAACAGTCATAGAAAGAAGCTTCAACACAGTCAGAACTGTACTCACCAGCAGACTCCAGTCTTCTGTTACTGAACATTTATTTTGGCTGACTATCAAAAAAACCCCAAACTGATAATTCTAGCAACAGCGGCTCAGTTGTGGTACATTCTTCCCTTCTATCACCTAAAGCGTGAAAGCTTTAGACAGGGAAACACACGTACTTGGTTTTTCTGAGAACTAAATCCTTTTAAATAGCTACCACACACAGAATTCTCTCTCCAGAAAAGCCCCTGCACACTGATAGCACCTTACTGGAGCTTACAAAGGACACAAGAAAGCCAGATTAAGTCTTGCTACAAACATGCAACATGTAGCACCTTCCAGACCCCTCCATGAGGATGGAGGCACAGAGATGCCAGCACAGACTCCCCTCGTTTCCCCATTCACACACACACACACGGACACACACAGAGAGCCTTCCTTTTTCTTTTTTTTCCTTTTAGCTATGAGGAAAGGCACAAGCCTCAGAGAGAGCTGTGCTCAAAAGCACAACTCAGAGCAAAGCCCATTGTTCCTGTGTCAAAAGAGGCATCCAGGACCAGAAAGGGAAGCAAACAGGACACAGTGCATAGGACACTCCAAGATGTTGACAAACAGCTCCAAAAGCAGCACCACCTCAACATTTGGAAGGAAACCAGCACCTTGCAGTCTGGCCTGTCAGGGTATGTGAGTCTTACATAGCAGAGGGGGCAGGGGCAACCCCAGCCTCTTCCCAGGTCTGTCCAACACTTGATACCAGCCAGAACCAAGGCTGCATGCTTTAAACCTTCAGGCCCTTCCACATTCCCAGGCTGCAGGCCAAGGCCCCCATTACCTTCTTGATTTGTGTCACTTGTGTGGCAGCCACTGCTTTGGGTTTCTGTCCCACGTCACTGAGGAAACTGGCCCAAAGAGCATCCTCTTTCTTTTTTTCTTCTTCTTCTCTGCTTCTTTCTACTTGCTCTACATTATCCACTTCCTCTTCTTTCTGCTCCTCTCCATTCTGCTGGGCCTTTTCTTCCTCTTTCTCATCTGGCTCTAGCAAGAGACCACCTTTCTTCCTCTTCCTGAAAGCAGATGCCAAAAAAAAAGAAAAAAATTATATGGAGCTGCTGCAATACTATTCCAGAGCTGAACTGTAAGCTTGGGTGAAGCAACACAGTAATTGGTGTTTCTACTAAGATATCCAATCTGGGAGGTTCTCTCTTAACTTGGGAGTGTATGTATTTTATTAAAAGATGACGCTGCTCAGAAAATACAGCAAGAATGATGCAGGCAGTGAAGTGAACTGGCCCATTTGCGTGCATTTCTGTGAGTATACAATGTGCTGAAACTCTGGCACAGGTTGGCCAGGGAAACTGTGGGTGCCCCATTCCTGGAAGGGTTCAAGGCCAGGCTGAACCCTGAGTGACCTGATCTGGTGGGAGGTGTCCCTGCCCAGGGCAGGAGGGTGGAACAAGGTGGTCTTTAAGGTCCTTTCCAACCCAAACCATTCCAGGGTCCTGTGGTTCTGGGATAATGCAGGAACCAGGAGGGGAAGAGAACCTGGGCTAGACAGAAACAACCTCAACTAAAGTATGTATATACTTATATCCACGTGAGAAACCCCGTATGTGTGTGCTTTGCACCGAAAAAGCTCAATATAAACAACTCCTGCAGGGGAGGGTTTTACAGGGCCGATGTCTGCCGTGGCCGAAGTTCTCTGCTCCTGCCACTAAAGCGGAGGGCAGAGCAGCGTTTCCCGTTCCTCCGCCGTGCAGCCTACGAGCGGCGGCGGCGGGCCGGGTCACAGCGGCCGTACCTGCTGGCGGGGCGGCGGGGGCTCCTCCTGCCGCGAGGCGGCCGCGGGCTGTCCGCCGGCTCCTCCTCCCGCACCAGCTCGCTCTCATCATCCTCGCTGTACTCCGCGCCTGCAAGCATAGACAGTGAGCGCCGAGACCGCCGGGACCGCCGGCTCCCGCCCGCCACCACTCACCTGAGGGCACATAGTCGTCATCCTCGGCCGAGGAGTATTGCTCCTGCTCCGACTCCGACGCCGACATGGTCCGGCCCCGACCCCGGCACCGNGCGGAAGGAGATGGGCGGAAGAGGCGGTGGCGGATGCGGGGATGGAGGGCGGCGAAGCGGGTGGCGGTGGGCTCCTGCAGCAGATCCTCAGCCTTCGCCTCGTACCCCGCGTGGGCAATGGCACCACCACTTACTCCAGCCCGCTCTCCACCTTCCCAGGTACCTTCCTATTCGAAGTGGGGCCCGCCCGCCGAGGCCGCTGGAGGCCCGCGGACCCCGGGCCGCCCTCACAGCCCTTCTCTCCGCANCACGCGCCGTCACCACAAGTACGCCAGGTTCATGTCCGTGAGCGTCCTGCTGATGGGCATCGTGGGACCCATCACCGCCGGCACCCTCACAAGTACGGCAAGTGACCGGCAGGATCGGCCGGGGGGCTCTGTGGTGATCAGAGATTGCCTTCGGCAGCGCGTGGAATAGCGGTGTTCCCTGGGATGGAGATAAAATTTCTGCCTTTATTTCCCCCTTGCCCCACGTTTGAAAGAGTTGAACCATACCCCGTGTCGAGCCCTGCATCAGGCATACCAAACGTGCCCATCAGGTGCAGAGCCAAGGGGGCTTTCACATTTCTGAGCACCTGGAGGAAAATGTCTCAGAGGTTTAGTGTCAGTGCCCAGAACTGGGTAATGCTTGCAGCCTGTGGGTGGGGGATCTTGTGACAAGGGTACATCCCAAACCACCCCAATCCCCACGGCTGCTGGAAGCCTCACAGGGTTTCAGCACCACTTCAGCCATTGCCACCAGCATGCACTGGTTACTGGCTGAGGTTTGTCAGACATCTTGCCTGTCAGGCATTCTTGCCTGGTGGTGTGCGGGGAGAGGTTCAGACCCCGCTGTTCTCTGTCCCAGCCTCACATCCTGAGGCTTCCCCTTCATCCCTGTGGCAGAGCAGCTGTCTCACATTCACGTCTTGGCTTTTCCCCCTCTCCACAGGTGCTGCCATTGCTGGAGTTTACAGAGCTGCGGGGAAAAAAATGATTCCCTTTGAGGCCCTCATTTTTGGCGTGGGCCAGACGTTCTGTGTGGTGGTGGTTTCGTTCCTGCGCATTCTGGCCACTCTGTAGCTCCCCTGGAGAGGCTGGAGAACACAAACCAGATGGGGAGCAAAGGAACTGCTGCCTCAGAGCAAATCACAGGGAGCACAGCTCCAGCCTTGTCCTTCTTCCACTGATTTCAGGAATTGAGAGGGCTTGCTCCTACCTCTAGCCCGGCTGGAAAGTTAAAATTGTGAATTTTGTTACTTTTTGGTAACATTACGTGCCAAGTGAAACTTTATTTCTCTGGAGGGTAGGAAAATGGCTACCAGCGGAGGAGACCTGGGTACCTTTCACCCGCACGATGAGTTGTAGCAACAAGACATGACTGAAATGTGACACCAGCTGTGCTGGGTAGGAACAGGACCAGAGTGACTTGTGTCCTCAGAGGTCACTTGCCACTTTGTTGCTTGGTTTTGGGTGAACCTGAACCTCTTTTAATGTCAGGTTTTTAAATTAAAAAATTATTTTGCTTTCTTCCTGGCCCAAACTTCTTAATACCAGGTCATAACCATAGTGGATTTGGGAGCAGCAAAAGGAAAACTCATTTTAGGTGGATGAGAGTGCAGATTTGTGTCTGGGAGCTCTGGTTGCATGCTGCACCGGGTAAATGACTGGTATAAAAAAGATTTTGTGAATTTTATTACAGCGAAGCCCTTCTGGCCCTGTGAGTGTTCTGCCCAGAGGCAAAGCACAGTGGAATGGACACTCCAGAAATCCCAGGTGTGCATGTGGGCGTGCCCAGCTTTTTCCTCAGGCTTTGAAGCAGACTCATGTTTTCAAATGACCCTGTTCTCCTTTGACTTGCTGATGCTGTTCATGTTGGTGTGGCAGAGCTGGGTGTCTGCACTGATCTGGAAGTGGCACTGGCCAGCTTGGATAAAATCCCTTGTGCTGCTGCTGAGAGCTGCATGGCCAGGCTGGGTTGTGACCTGGAAGGTCCCTGATGCTGGGAGTGTGCCACGTTTTCAGCATCCAGCCAACAATGTGCCAGGGCTTGGGAGAGCTGTAAGGCTCCTGGCAGGAGCCTGGGTGATTCCTGTGTCCATGTGAACACAGCCCCAGATCAACCCTACTCCACAGGCAGTACTGTCTCCACATGAAATGTTTTAGTTTGTTTTGGTTTTATGTGACTTTTATCTAATGGGTAGCTCTGCACTTGTGCCCAGAGCTGTGCTGCATGGCTGGGGCACTTGAGCAGCTAACTGGGTGCTTCCTGGGGCTTGGTTCTTTGGGGAAGCTGAGGTTGAATTCCAGGGATGTGGCTGGGCAGTGTAGCCACCCCTATGGGTTTGCTGTGGTCTGTATTTGTACCCAGCTGACACCATATGGGCTGCAGAGGGAATGCACTGTCTGTGTCCAGCCTTTCAGGGGACAGTTCCCATCTGTGTCTTCACTGAATTCCTCTTGTTTCCAAATCGGTTCCTTTGGTACCTGCAGCATTTCCTAGGGCTATTTATCCACCGTGATCCCATGTCCTCAGTGCTGAAATGACTGGATGTGACACTTAGTGTCATGGTCTGGATGATGAGATGGTGACCAGTCAAAGGTTGGACTCGACCTCAGAGGGCTTTTCTAAACTAGACTGATTCTGTGATCCTTCACCAAGGTACTGTGGTTATCATGGAAAAGGGTTTCTCTATGCACGGACTTCTCGGGAGTAGTCTGTCGACAGTGAGAGGTGTTTTGCAGGTGCTACTTACTGAGATTCCTCTAAATTTTAGCCTATGTTAATTCAGGGAATATAGATGCTCAGTTTAGGAAATAATGTGAATCCTTCTCCTTAGGTGGGTGAGGGCCAAGTGGTGTAACATATACTAAACCCTGGGTCTGTGGAGAGCCCTGCGTGCTGTGCTGCTTGTAGAGACAGTTTCCCTGCCAGGGCAGAAACAATGGAAAAGAAGGAATAAACTTTCTTTCTTTTCCCCCTTCCCACTTTGTATTTCAGCATGTGTACAGAGTGCACAGTTTAATTTACAGGAATTATCCTGTGTTTTCCTGGATGGATTAAAAGTATCTCATGGAATTTGGATAGGGTGGGTCTGGCATTACCTTTCAGGTGACACCAGAAACCAACGTCCTGAGCACCTGCTGTGCTCTCCTTTACCCTGCCCCGGTGCCTGGCACCACTCAATAGCCATTAAGCTGATTGCAACTGAGAAAGCACTTTATCCATGTGTCCCATGCTACAGCAAGAGGAGGTTTCCTTGCAGGAAAGGGGTGCAGGACACAAATAGCGCTCTTACAGAGCTCAGAACAAGTGAAAAATTGCTCTGTAAAGTCACTCAGTGCTGGATGAACTGAAAACCTCCCGTTTTTTATCCCTTGGGATCTCTGAGAGTCTGTTTTGAGGGTGTTCTGGTTTACTTGAAGAGGTGGCAGCTTGACCCTGTTTGGAGTGTCTGGAGCTGGCAATGTCCCTCTATGCCTGGATGCTGTGAAATTTTCAGGGAATTCCTGCATAAAAGGTGAACAATCAGCTGATCTGTCTTGACTTATTAGCACAGGAGGCAACTTCTTTGTGTCACCTACCAAGGTGCTCACAGCACCAAACCAGCTCTGCTGGCTGCTGCTGGCAGCCTTCCTCTCTAGTAAAATCTGAGCTAAACAGAAAGGAGGAGTAGCCTTGAGTTGAAGCACCAGATGGCAATTGAAGCGCTGGTGGCAGTTCCCTCCCCTCATTGGCTCGGCCTTCCCTTTCCATTCCTCTATTCCAAGTGAGGCATGTGGAGGAATCCCTTCAGTTTTCATCAGGTATTGGTAGACTTTGCTCAGTCAAACTTGCCAAAAACTGCAAAGAGCTGGCAAAAACATCAACACTAAGGTATCCTGGGCTCAGCAGTGCTGTGAGCCTCTGCTGGGGAGCCCAGCCAACGTGCTGGTTGAGGAAACACCTTCTGGAGAAGCTGCCTGCCCTGGAGGAACACCCACTTATGTTGAGGCTTGTGGCCCTGCTCCCTGTGTGTGACATCTCTGCTCCCACCTGGCTTCCTCTCACTCACAGCTGCAGCTGTCATGAACAAATCTTTGTATGATTGAAAATTCTGTACATTTTATTTTTCTACTGACACTCCTAATCCTTGTGGTGATTATCAGTAAATTCTGTATCTCTTGAGGTGACTGAATGTTGTGTGTTTCTTCTGCAGCACAAGGGGGTTGTGCTTTTGCGAATGAGCTGCACTCCTGCTTTGCTTGGGGCCACCTGCACCAGAAATGTCCCGGTTCTCGTGGTAAATGTTATCTCCATTAGGAGCTGGACCTGCAGCTGCAGCCAGGCACTGCAGTCTGAGGTGACATCTCACTGCTGCACAGTTGTTGGGGACAGGCTTAGCTGTTGTCCCTGTCCCTGAGGGGACATGTTGGGACCCTGCAGCCCCTAGGCTTGTTGCTGACCTGCTCCCAGCCCCTGGGGCTGTTCCCACCCCGGGCCAGTGGCTTTGCTGGGGCCAGCATTCAGTCCCTGCACGCCACTTGGGCTCTCCTGGGCGTGCAGGTGCAGGATCCCACAACTCCCCAGGCTGGCTCTGGCTAACCCCAGGCCAGAGCAGGACCTGCACTGCAGGGCCAGCATTGCTGTTCATTGATGTACAACCTAAGAGCCCGAGACAGGCCAAACAAGTGTCTGTAAGAGGGGGGCAGCTGTGCTCGGGGGACATTTCCACCGTGCCTTCACTGCTCCCCCAGACTCCCAGGGGAGTGTGCTCCAGGATCAAAATTGGCCTGAAAAATTCATATCCCAAATCATGAGGGGTCCAGGCAGTTTTATTGACAGTAAAAGGTCAACACGTTCTCTTGGTTTCCTCGTGTGAGGATGATGGGGGGTCTCAGGTCCTGCGAGAGGGTCTCGAGCCAGGCCATGTAGAGGGCGCTGGGGCAGCGGCCCTTCCTGCCGATGGGTGGGGTGCTGCGGCACAGCAGGGGGCATGAGGCAGCGCCGGGACAAGCCCGGACACAGCCCCTTCCTCAGTCCATTGCAGGGTATTTCCCTAAGAAGGGGAACACCACATCCTCCCACCCGACAGGACCCAGGCTGGAGCCCTTGGTGTCTTCCAAGGGCTTTTCCCTGTGCTGCAGCACAGTCTCACCACAGCATTAGGGCATCTGTGCAGAATCTCCCTGCCCAGGGAGGGGTGAACATCCAGAGGGACCATTTCCATGGGGTAAGAAATGGGTGTGAGGGTATTACTGGCACCTACATGGCTATGAGTGCTGCATCCCGCGAGTAATCCAGCAAAATCTCATTCAGTCTCACTTGTCGGAGCGACTGCAGAGCAAAGAGCATTGAGAAACCCAAAATAATTTCCAGAAAGACTGAATTTTGTATGAAAACCAGGAGATCCTTGGCAGGAGCTCCCCTGGCACTGGTGCTACCTTGGCTCTGTTTTTATCGACCTCCTCATCAGAAATCTTCCAGGGACAGCCCTGTCTCATCTCATTCACTGTGGCCTCATCTTTGAAGCCATCATTCAGCCTGAAGGGAGCGATGAGTTCATCAAACCTCTTGATGCTGCAACACAAGTAGCCAGTGCTGAGGAAGAGGGTCTGGGCAGGTTTGGGGGTGCTGGGGGGGCATAGGGAAGGGGAGGGGGGTGGTTACTGCTCTGGCCGGGGTTTCTGGTTGATGTCAGGGAGGATGTGGACCTCATGGAAGCCGAGGCGGAACTTGCTCAGCAGAGAGACAATCCTAATGGAGGGAAAAGGACACATTTTCCCAAAATTAGCAGAGAATAGTAGCTCTCACAGGGACATGCCACAGCAAAAACCCTGCTGCTGGCCTCAGTTTGCACTTCGGGTTTTTCCACTCTGCAGCCACATTGATTTCCAGAGAAATGAGGCAAAGCAGCCAGGTCAGAGCTCCCATATCCCATTTTGGCAAAGCTGGGAGGGCTCAGCAGGATGGGAAGCGGCTTGTGTCACCACCCATGGGACAGGGGCCAAGTGGCTAAGAGGTGCAGTGGCTGCCAGCACTTACGCCTTCCTCTCCTCATCCAGCCTGTTGATCTGCCCGCCGACAAACACACGGACTTTGCACTTTCCCCACCTCTTCTTGCGCCCCAGGAGGTAGGGGATGAGCAGTGTGAGACCTGTCCCCAAAACACTCAGTGGGAGATGCAGCAGTGACCCCCAGGCTCACCAGTGTTCCATTGGTGCCAAAGGCCAGGGATGCCCTGGCTCCATTTGGCAGGGACTGAGCCCTCCTGGGCACCATGATGGAGGTGCTGGGCTCACATTATCTGGACAGATGGAAGGTGAAGGTTACCTCCATCATCAAAGAGCCAGTAAATGTCAATGGTCTTCTTGCCCTGCTCGCTCTGGAAGATGGTGCTTGCCTGCTGCTCACTGGCCAAGGTGGTAGGGTCCACTGCTGGGGCAAGAGGGTCCTGGTGTCAGCAAAGGGCACCACTGGCCACAGATTAAAGGCATCACTTCCTCCTGGTCCTGGCCCTGCTCCCCATCAATGCTTGAAGCCCCCACCCTGCCTGCAAAATAATCCTCAGAGCTGGGGATGCTCTGGGCAGTCACAAGCCAGGACGAACCTACCTGTGCCTGGGGCTGCTCTGCTGCCAGTGCCATTCTTGGGATGCTCTGCTGCCTCGAACGTGGGGTTAACTGAGGAGGGAGGAGAAGAGCAAGGGCAGCACAGCAGTGCCTCACTGTCCTCGTCCTCTTTGATCCCAGCACAGTAGTGATGTCCCGCCAGGACTGTGACCTCTGGGGACACATCTCTGTGCATCTCTGGCTGCCCAAAACCACTTACCATGTGCCTGCAGCACTCGGGACACATTCAGCCCTTCCTTCATCCGCATTAAGCACACACCGTACTTGAAATCGAACGCGTCGCTGGAAGGAGGGAGGAGAAGGCAGTTCAAGGGGGCTGGACGCTGCGCACGTGGCTGCAGCTGTCAGCCACTGCGGGGCCACCACCAGGTGCCAGTGTCCCCGAGAGGCGGAGGAGCCGGCGTGGCCGTACTGCAGGATGCCCACGTAGTCCTCCAGGCTCTGTGGAGATGCCGTCCGCCAGTTCCTCTTGTAGCCCAGCACTAAGATATTAGGTCTCATCTTCCCGAGGCCTGCAGCCTATGGATAGATGTCCCCATGAGACCCCTCTGCAGGGACAGACGGACACAGGTGGTGTCAGACCACTCCATGGGGGAGCAATACAAAGTGGCATGCCTGGAGATTGTGGAGGGGGGTCAGAGCTCCCCCAGGCTGTCACAAAGAGGAGGGGCCCTGCTGCTGGAAGGCCAATGATGGGTGTACCTGGATGAGCATTTGGACACCACTTCTCAAATTCTCAGCCACCACTTCCGTGTAGAAAGCCTTGATCTTCCTCTTCATTAGCCACTTAGTGTGGCCAGCTGCCATCAGCTGGGACTCCGGCATCTTCTGCTTCCGTGGTCCCTGCAGGAATCAGGGGCAGGAGCTCAGGCAGCCCCTTCCAACTGGTGGTCTTGCCACCAATGACTTCTAGCTCCTCTCTTCCCAAATCGTTGGCAAGAGATGGATGCAACCACAGCACACATGGGAGGTTGCAATCACAGCCAAGAAAATCAGTGAATCCAGGGAGTCGACAGCCAGTACACACAATCCCAACAGTCCTATGGGTGCAGATGAGCTGATTCTTACTGCACCCAATTGCTCTGGAGACTTCAGGGCTGCAGGACGCCCCTGTCCTCTGAGTAACTACTTCATCCTTCCAAATCTTCCACAATTAATTGGCAAAGGGAAGCCATAAGCCCACAGGGACATCCTGATGCTTCACCAATACTGCTTAACAACTCAGAGAGGCTTCCAATTGACACATTTCATCATCCAGCAGCACAAAAGTGGGCACATTTCAATCTCCACCCTGTGAACCCACCTGGATACAACTGGATTTCCCAGCCCACCACCCACCAGTGGCCATATCCCCAGGAGAAGGAACCAACCAGCTTCTGCAGGTGACTCACAATCAGCACGTTGCCACAGAGCATCAGGCTGAGGTTCTTGGTGAAAGTCCCCACAAAATCCACCAGTGCTGGGCGGAAGTTAGGTGGGCCAGTCAGCACCAGGCACTGCGGTCTGCAGACAGGAGAAAAAGGAGTGAGGAATGGTACCTTGGAGGCATCCAGCCTCTTTGGAATGAGCCATGTCTCTTCTCCCATGCTTGGCCAGTGGCAACTATAGGGAGCACCTTTAGAAAGAGAAAGCATTATGTGGCCTGAGGGTCCAGTCTCACTCTTTGGTCTTCTTATATCAGATGAGACCAGTGTGTCTGTGTCTGCCTAGTACAGGGAGGGCAGTGTTACAGTAGGACGTGAAATAGATTGACTCCATGTAGTTGTTAGAAGAGAAAGAAGGCTTTATTTATAATTCTATCAGTTTCTTTTATAACATGCTACGCTAAAAAGGTCTATTACTGGTCCATGGGACTGACACTTCTCTCCATTGGTTAAGTAATAGGAAACAACACCTGGGGACAGTTGTTAAGGGAAAAAGAACATTGTTCACTTAACCTGCTTTGAGAAATGGAGAGAGATGTTTTGAAAAGGGAAAACTGCTGACAGCTTTCCCTTGGGAAAAGAGCTAGCAATGATTAGCAAGCTAAAATTTAGACTCAGAAATGTCGAGCCCCCAGGCAGGGTTTGCCTAGTTTTCTACCTTACATGGGACAGGCAGGGGATTTTGGAGACAGCCACATTTTGCTGTAGCTCCTGGTTACTGAGGGTGGTGGTGAGGATGTGGCCATGGGCACGAAGCCTCCCTGAGTTTACCAGAAGCAGGAGCTGGCTCTTCATCTCACTCCCTCTGTGCCCAACACTGCAATGAGCTGCCCTGACCTGTAGTTCTTGATGTGCTCATCCACTTCGCTCAGCCCCACTGAGTAGTTGAGGGCCATGTTGTAGGAACTGGCTTGCATGGAGGAGCCCCAGTTGACATCTGCATGGGAAAGATGGATTAGCAACAGGGCCAGACACCTTCTGGGACATCACTAGTGCCGGGTTTCCACCACCCACCTGGCTTTTTGTAGAGGACATATCCCAGGAGGAAGATGACAATGCTGAAGGCAATGAGGGCTGCCCACCAAGTCAGCAGGAACATGATCACCACTGAGACTGCGGCTCCGAAGAGCGCAGCCCACTTGCTGTAATACCGAAAGGAGGGTCGCCAGCCTGCACGCAAACACACACAGCGGCCGCTGCCGGGACGGGGAGCCGGACGCGGAGCTGGCCACCGCAGGGCACGGCGTGGCCTGGCACAGCCCACCTGGGGAGTTGGTGATGGAGGCGTGGAAGCAGCTGAAGTTGATGAGGGCATAGGAGCAGAGGAAGAAGTTGGAGATGATGGGGGCAATGGCATTGAGCTCAGCTGTGGGAGAAGGAGAGTCAGCTGTCAGTGGTGGGGACTGAGCCATCCTGCTGGTGGCAAGCTCCAGGAGGGTACTGGGGCAGCAAGCACCTACCAATGAGGATAAAGCCAACGGCAATGACATAGGTAAGCATGTAGCCACGGATGGGCTCGCTGTTCCTCCCGTAGCCCTTCCCAAAGAAGCCGATGAGAGGATAGAGCTGGTCCTTGCAGAGACACTGCAAGGAGAGACGCAAGGCTTTGCCAGGGACATGGGATGGCAGTGCCATGGTGGCTCCTGCATCCATAAGAGCAAGGGCCAAACTGGACACATGCCCTGTGTTGACAGCAGCATCCTCCTTGCCCCAGGGCTGCTCATGGATGCAGAGCCCTGCACCAAGGAACATCACCCGCTGCTGAGCTCAGGGAGAGGAACTGGGGTGTGTAGACACCACCCCCTCACCTGGAAGACTTTGGGGGCTGAGACAAGGCAGGCCAGTGCTGAGGAGAGGGTAGCGCCAAAGATCCCTGCTGTAATGAGGGGGCCAAATCCAGACACCATGCTCATGCTCTGCATGAAAACCAGGGCATCAGGAACCCCAGCATCCCTGGTGCACTAGCCTGCACCCCAACCCTGAGAGCTTTCCAGCCCCAGGCCCCATCCTGCTGCATTTCCTTTAACATTATC
Source organism: Donacobius atricapilla (assembly GCA_013397315.1). Lineage (NCBI taxonomy): Eukaryota > Metazoa > Chordata > Aves > Passeriformes > Mimidae > Donacobius > Donacobius atricapilla. The sequence continues at coordinate 517,107 of WBMY01011372.1, read as the reverse complement.
AAGGCAGCAAAATCCAGCCGCATCCAAAAGCCCACTCCCTGGTGCCTTCCTGTTAAAACATGGCTGTTTAAAGAGCATGGGTGCTCCACAGGATACCAGGGGTGTGCCAGGCTTGCAGCTGCCCTGGAAACCCATCCATTGCAGCACAAACCTGGCCAGGAGCAGGAACAGGGGTTGGTCATGGTTCTGAGCAGTACCTGGTAGTAGTTGCTGAGCCCGTATCGGCAGCTCTGCTGCTGGGTGCAGGCGGTGAAGTTCCAGCCGAAGCTGCAGGCCAGTCCCTCACAGCCCAGCGAGCCCACAGCCATGCTGTCGTTCAGGCTGCCCGAGGCATCTCGGACCACACAGGCACCTGGGGGACACAGAGGGCTAGAGCAGGACTGGCACCTCTCCATAGTTTCATGAAGCCCAGCCCCACATCTCATTGCCTGTGACAGCTCCCAAGTCCCTGCCATGGGGCTGCCCCACTGCACGATGGCTTTGAAAAATGCCATAAGCTCCACTGCTCACCTGGGATGACTTTGACCCCATGGGGGCTTGGAACAAGGTCTGGCACCTGTGGCACTCACACTGGGATATCGATGCCAGTGTCCATGGCCTGCTCCTGGCTCCTACCCACCTGCATCCTCCCAGGCCATCCATTTTGGGTGGGAGCCAGCACCTCGCCTATTGCCCCTGAGGACGTGCTGCTTACCAATGGTAGCAGAAAGCACCAGGTAGGACATGGTGGTCCAGAAGATGGCCATCAAGGTGCCCTTGGGGATGGCCACGGCAGGATCCTGCCCAAGGGAGTTGCAGAGATATGTAAGACAGCTTTCCAGCAGCAGTGCTAACGTAGGCAGTTTATTTGTGGCTGCTGTACAAGAGGAATTTTAATTCACTGTATCACAAAGCCACAGAGCATCTCCTGGCTGAGCCCAAAGTTTCCAGAAGAAATAAAGCACAGTGTAATAATTGGATCAAAATGAAAGCCCCAGGGAAAATAGGGCTCGAGCCCTGAGAAACACTGGTTCAGGCAGCAACAGTCACAACCCACCTTCAGGTCACCAGAAATGTTGGCCCCGGCCAGGATGCCGGTTGCTGATGGGAAGAAAATGGAAAACAAGCCAAAGAAGGAGCCCTCAGGTCCACGCCAGTTGGGCACAAAGTTCTGAGCAAAGATATCAGCTGGGGAAGAAGCAGAGAAGAAGCATTTGGGGCCTCTCAGCCACTTTTTTCCTGGCTAAAGCACCTCAGCACTGGCTGGGGGCATAGTGCTGATGGCAGGGACCCCTTGGGAGGGGACATTGTGCTTTTAATGCCATCTCTCTGGAAGGAGCACCTTCCCGTAGCAAACATCTCCCCCAGCTGCAGCAAAGAGCCATGCTCCAGAGATGCATTTGGACCTGCTGAGTGCAACCCCAGCCCGTGGTGGACCCACCTCGGTAGCTGAAGAAGCCCTTTGCTTGCTTCTCAGCGGTGGCTGGGATCACTGTTCCCACCAGGTAGTTAATGAAGGAAACCAAGATGACCAGGAAGAACAGTATCTGTGCCTGCCAGACCAGAAAGGAGCAGCTGAAGGATTGGGCATTTGGGCACAGAAAGAGTGAAGAATGCATTTGGAGAAACCCATGCCTATTCTTGGGGAGCTACAGGTGTCCTCTGCTCCTCAGATGCCTGTTGGGCAGCAGGGACCGCTCTTATGAGGCCAAGAGAAAAATGTGAGCAGGAGTGAGGGTTACCTTGGCCTCCCATTCCATGCCAGCCAGGGAGATGCCCAGCAGCACCGTCACAGTGATGACCCCAATGATTCGGATGTCATTGGTGGGGTCCACGATGAGGGAATTGTGCTCCTGGGGAAGGGGAACTATTCACAATGTGGAAATAATCCTCTTCCTTACCGAGCCACTGGTTTTTCCGTCAGTTTTAGCAGCCACTGTTTGATTATCAGTGATCCGATGATAACAGAAATACTGATAATCAACACAGGTTGTGTAAGGAGAAGGTGGGGACAAAGGGGTAGGGGGCATATTGGGACCCAGAGCCGCTTCCTTACCTGCAGCAGGTCCCGGACAGTTTCGGCAAAGCCCACTGTGTGCATGGCCACAGCCACCGCGTTTGCAAAGGCAAAGATCAGCCCGATGGAGCCGCCCAGCTCTGGCCCGAGGCTCCGTGAGATGAGGAAGTAGGTGCCTCCTGAGGCAGGGAACACCCCATGGCATTACTGCTTCCCCAAGGTTTTTGAAGTCCCTGCACACCCCACAGCCCATGCCAGGAGTTCACATCCATGGGGAAGCCCCAGGATAGAGAGACCCCTGGAGTGGCTGGGAGGGAACACATTACCTGACTTCACTTTGCCATTGGTGGATATGGCAGAGATGGACAAGCCGGTTATGGTGGTCACTGTCACGGACATGAGAATGATGAGCCATGTCAGGGCTGCAGGGAAAGGGCATTGCTTCACTCCTGTATCCCCCAGCCCCACAGCCTTCCCTAGGAGTGCCACCACCCCCCAGGTGTTTGGGTGATGATGGTCCCAGTGCCACTGTCCAGCCCATGGTGAACCGCAGCACCCACCGATTCCTGCCTGGGCGGTGATCCAGGGCAAGCGCAAGTAGAGGATAACTCCCCAGATGTTCAGCATGCAGCGAATCTGGGGGGGACAGAGGGGAACTGGCCATCAGGGCATTGACACCTGGCATGGCCAAACCGTGCCAGCTCTGCTGCTCCTCAGAGAAAACCATGCCACTGAGGAGGGCAGGGAATTGCTCAAAGCACATGCGCTTCCAAAAATATTTGGGAAAAATACAACATGGGTAAAATGCTTACAGGGTAGGAGGGCAGGAGGATGCTCCGTGGGGGATGGGTCACACTCACCATGACGCCCTTCACCCATCCAAAGCGGACAGGTTCTGGCACAGAATCTCTGCCTGGCTCCCCTTCTGCCTCCTCCAGCCCGGCCTCTGGCCCAGCCTCTGGTAGGCCATTGCTTTGCTGCAGGTCAGACACCGGCGTGTGAAGGCGGCCCTGGTCAGGCTGTGGGACAAGGGGAAGGCAGGTGAGGGTGGATTGCAGGCAGCTGTCCCTGGAGGCAATGCTCTGGTTGAACACACAGCTGGAAACAGCTGGATTCTCTGGCTTCTCCCAGGGCCTTCTTGGGGATGTGCAGTCAGCATAGCAGCAGTTATGGCACCAAAAGGCAGGAAGACACAGCGACCCACCAGAGAAACATCGCAGGGGCCAGCAGCATGGCCAGTGGATGCCGGAGGGTACAGCAAAGCACCCTGTTACCTTGAGGATGGAGTGGAGGTCAGCCAGCGAGGGCCTGCCCTTCCTGGGGTCACCCACCCCCTTGCTGTTGGCGTAGTGATCGTAGGCTGGCACCACATCCACTGTGTTGTAGCCGAAGGTCCTGGTGCAGAGGGTGCTGCTGGACAGGTGGGTGGGCTGGACGCTGTCACAGCTGGACCCCTCAGTGGATGTGTAGGGACCCCGGCCCCCCTCCTCCATGCCCAGGAGGGTGCTGATGGTGAAGCGGCCACTGCAGTGGGCCGGGGGCAGATCTGGGATGGACAGCTCGGCCATTGCCCCTGCCCAGGAGCCTGCCAGGTGGGGGACAGGGTGGAGAGGGGCTTGCCGGCTTTATACCCCGCAAAACCGGAGCGAGGTGACCAGCACACACCCACCACCGATGCTAATAGAGGAACGGAATCAGCTTAAACCACCCCGAGCTGGTCAGGGGGAAAAAAATAGCTGGAAGGGATACCAAAACCACCATAATGGGCATCACTGCCTCCCAGCGCTCGATGGGGGCAGTGATAACAGATTTGAGATTAAGTCCCAAGGACAGATCAGCAGAGAAATGCAGCGCTGAGTTTGCCTCCGGCCCCAACCCAGGAACATTCAGTTCCCACAGGGATTTATTATGGAAAAAGAGAGCAAGACTCCCACGCACCCTCGCCAATTCCTGGGCTACTGCCCCAGACCCGTCAGATCTCGTAAATCATCTTGGCTGGTCTCCAAGATGCTGCCTGTGGCATTGAGCTGGGCCGGATGTGGGGCGGGGAATGGCGCCTTTATCTCACAGTGAAACCTGGGGTAAGGGGGAAGCGTGACATCAAGGGATCTCAGGGATGCCCCTGCTGGACTCAGATTCCAGGGAGCTGGTAAAACCAGGGTGCACAGGGCAGTGTAAGTCGGTCTGTGCTTGTCCAGGGCCGGGAGCGGGCAGCTCTCAGTACCAGGCAGCAGAGATGCCCATGGTCCCACAGCTCCCTTCCCCTCCCGACCCAGGGACACGATACTACTGAGCACCCAGGGCCCAGAACTGCCCCCAGTCTCATCCCTGAGTTAATAAGCCACTTAAACCCTGGCTCCCATCACACAAAACACAAGCTGGAGCTGCGTGCCCGTACCCCACAGCCACAGCAGGCGAGGACAGATAGAGCGATGGGTGCCTATTACACCCCTGCTGCCCCTGTCACATGTGCCACGAAAGCAGTTACAGATAAGATCAGCAAAGACAGCAAACAAGGCCAGCAATAAACTTCGAGGGCAGCCCATTGGAATTTCAGCTGTGTGGCTTTGCAAGTTAATGGAAAATTGGACCTGCCTGCCCTGCTGCCTCTGGCTGTCTCTGCATTCACACACAAATTTTGACCTGATTTTTGAGGACTTGCTCCAGCCGCCTTGTTTGTGGGCAGACAGCTGTGATCACCCAAACCCCATGCAGCCGCTTACCCGGGAAGCTGAGGGCAGGCAGCCTGGTCTGCATCCATGCTCAGCCCTCACAGCACTGCAGAGCACCTTGGTGCCTGGAGAGCGGGGACAAGGGCGAGGGGGGGACAAGGAAAGAGGCTCACCCCAGCACCTCACGCAATGCTCTCCACAAAGTGGACCCCAGCTTCCTCTCATAACAGATGCACCAGCAGACTCACACCCAGCAGGAATGGCTTTATTTTAGAACCTCACTGTTTCATCAAAAGTGCTGATTTGCCAAAACCAGCACAAGTCAGTCTCTTAAGTGGGGGGCTGTCACGGTAGGACACAAAAATAAATTGACTCCATATAGTTGTCAGGAAAGAAAGAAGGTTTTATTTACAATTCCAACAGTTTCGTTTATAACATGCTGTGCTAAAAAGGTCTATTATTGGTCCATGGGACTGACACTTCTCTCCATTGGTTAAATAATAGGAAACAACACCTGGGGACAGTTGTTCTGGCAAAGGGAACACTGTTTACTGAACCTGTTTTGAGAAAAGGAGAGAGATGTTTTGAAAAGAAAAGGAAACTGTTGACAGCTTTCCCTTGGGAAAAGAGCTAGCAATGATTAGCAAGCTAAAATTCTCCCGGGCTCAGAAATATTGAGCCCATAGGGGGTCTATTAAACACAGCACGGTCAGAGATGCTCCAGAAGAGACAGGAGGGCTCCAGAGGCAGGCGAAGAGCGAAGCGAGTGGTATGATGCAACCCTGGTGTAGTGAAATAGCCGGATTGTAGGAAGCGCTTGTCGTCGGCCTGATTCACAACACCAGCTGCAGCAACAATACCGGGGCCGAGCGACGCTGGGAGCTGCGGGCAGGGAGGGGAGCTCTGCAGCACCTCCCTCCAGCCCCTCCACTCACAGGGAAGAGGTGCCAAGTTGTTTCTGCAGGGCTCTCCCTCACTTCCAGCCAATCCCCCAGTTTGTTCTGAATATTAAATGCATCAAATGAACCCAAAATCGAGTTAAGCAGAGCACGGTGCAGTGCATTACACAGCTTCTTTTTAAGACTGCCGAAGAGTCATATTCCAACAGACTTTAATGAGGCTTTAGTTGACCTGTTTCCATACTTATGGAACGGGGAACCTACCGCCCTGAGTGACACAGGACACACACACGATGCAGGGGCTCAGCACTGCAAACCCACCACACAGAGTAGACTCAACTTCTCAGCACCACAGCAAAGGAAGCCTGGGAAGAGAAAAGAGACGGTTATTCAACCACCTGCCAGTAACCTTTCCCAGTGGGAACACAGTGGTCATCTCCCATCTATCTCTTCCAGACACCATTTCCATCCTTCCAACTTCAAACCCAGAGAGAAAGAGGACAAAAATGCTGGCACAGGTACATGAACAGAGGCAGTATGTGAGTACTGTCCCACCCCGGGGACACAGAACTGGAATTAACAGTATCCCCTTACTTCTTCCAGGCTGGAAGGAAAACATTTTGCTTCTTTGAGGGGCTGGGGTGACAAGGGTTGGAAGAGTAACAAAACCAAAAGAATTGACATTGAATTAACTTTTTCTGAACACAATTCCTTCAGCTTCTGCGAGGAACAAGGTCCAAACAGTGTCTTAGACAAATGCAGTAGTCGTAGGAAATGGTGGTGAACAAAGAAGCCACCTCATTTAGCAGGTCTACTCCAGCCAGAGGGTCTGGAAAACAACAAAAAACCAGACTGAGATGCAGAATCTGCATTCAGCAGGGAAATCCAAGAAAAGGCAGAGGAGCAGGAATGTAACCTGTAGGTAGTACCCTGACTATGACCAGCATACTCTGGGGTAATGGTGAAAGAACTTAAAAAGGATTAATTTTGTTGTCTAGACTAGAAAAACCTCACAGACAGCTGAGAAGACAAGACCCACTGACACCAGCTTTCTGACAGTGTTTAGGAGGCCCTTGAGCCACATTTCAGCAGTGCCAGTTCCTACAGAAGCTGTCTTCCCTTAGCTCAGTGTAGTTTTTACCAGGTTAACCCTGGGCAGAACTTTAATTTTTTCCCTACTGGACAGGTAACATAGAGCAGATGTTTACAGCAAGTATTTCTAGATTTCCCTGCAACTCCCTTGTAAATTCAGATCACATCACTCAGCCCTTGGAGGAGGTGCAGTCTATAAAGCTCCAGGAGCTGCGTGCTGCCATTGCAGCATGTGTGGATGTTTCACAACCACAGAGCCAGGCAAACTGTGGGACACAGACCTGGAGAATGCCTGCCTCTGCTGCAGCCACACCAGAACAAGACTGTCACATGCTCCCACAGAAACACCTTTTCACTTTTTCCTCTCATTTCCTGCAGCAACACAAGCTTCAGCTGTGTTTGACTCAAACCAATGAGTCACCCTTCGGTTGCATCTCATCTACCTGGAGGATCTGTAATGCCAGGGATTAGTCTCACAATAGGAAAAAGCAGATGGAATTATCCTAAACCTAATTTGTGCTTGCTTTGTGTATAAAGAGCAGAGCTCCACTGCCTTGGAAAAGATTTGTCCGTTTTTACTCAGAATGAATTCAGCTCTGATGAAAATCCCTGGCTCTGCTGCATACTGTGCACCACTCCCTGTTGTGAAGGGAGTGCATGGTGGCACCACCTTTGAACAGGCTATATCAAACACAAGACGTGAGTTTAGTGACACTCCAAAAAACCCTTCCAGCACACAAGCTATGTAGAAAAGGCTAAGCTTGTAAATTAGCAAGGTCAGAGCATGATGATGCAAAACCTGAGGGAGCAGAAGCTGGTTGTTCTGCCCAGCAGAACAAGCATGAGGGGGATGGAAAACAGGGACATCTGGAAAACCATGGGGGTGCCTTATTCAGCAAAGCACCAGTATGTGCATCAGCATCTACCTCAGAGCTCTTGAAGTCATGCAGAGGAGTCAGGTTTGCCAGAGCCAGGCTTGGACACTAAGAGGGAACCTGCCACACTGGAGAATATGGGAAGATGGATGGGATGTAACATTCACCACCTGCACAAACCTAAGAAGAAACTACAGGGCAATCAGCAAGTAATAAATTAACTCCAAATATCTGTGGCACTTTCTGTTATACCCACAATCTTTTATCTTGACTGAAATGGGGCTGGTCTTACCTTTTCAGGGTTAGTCTCAGGACCTGGACTCCCTGGGGTTTATTTCCCATCTGTCCATCACAGGAGGATCATCTTGGATTTTGAAAGCATGAAATAATTCAGTTTTTGATTAAAAAGGGACCAAAGGCTGGAGTCACAACCATTGGGCAGAAAGAGAGCAAACTTACACAGACATCAACTTTCCCTTTTACCAATATCCAAGAAGGCTGATAAGCACCAGAAAGTACCTGTTATCGCCTCCTCAAAGGGCAGATGGAGAAAGGGTAATGTACTCCTTATAGAAGGTGCCCAGGTTCAACACTGGACATCAGAATACACCAGTGAGGCAACACGATAGCTCCCCTGAGCAGGGGATGGGCAAGAGACAGGAGAACAAGGTCCTGAAATGGCAGCAGTATGAGCTGAGCCCCAAAGGACTTCCATCCCTGCATGAACGGCAGATCAGCGAGAGGGAATTACAGCAGGGAAGGTGGCCCTCACCCTTCCCAGACTCCAGCAAACATTGTCCGTCCCTTGCTCAGGTCAGTAGTTGCCTGAGGACAGGCGCAGACGTGCCAGACTCTGTATGGGAGGTGGTTTGATGCTGGGAGTAACTCAGGGACAGGGGCTGAGCACCAGCAAGTGAAACAGGTGATCCTGCAGGACTGCATGTGGGCAGCCCTGGCACCACCACGACTGTCCACAAATAACAGGCAAGGTGCCTGTTCTCTAGGGAATGGGATCAATTCTTACCTGAGATATGCCAAGAAGCATTTCCACACAAATACGCCAGAAATGTCAATAGCCAATACAGCTTTCCACACTCACCTGTTAACAAGTTTATTAAGCAATTCTACCCCACTCCCAACCCCAAATAACTCCTTGGTAACTCACCAATGCCCCTTTACTTGCAGGGTGTTGTCCAGGTCTCTCTCAGCCTTCAGCTGGGACAATCCTGGCCATGCTACAGGAGCACTCCATGCTGTACACAATCCCTACCTCTATCCTCTGAGAACCCAGCAGCTGGTTTGCTAATGCTGACAGACACGGATTGGGGTGGCTGGCAAGCCCTGTGCTTCCTGTCCAAAAGGTGGAAAAAACTTATGCTACAACATTTCTGGTGAAAAAAGTAATTGAAAAATTGTCATCATGTCAGTCAGATATTCCTCCATCCCAGAAAACGAAGACATTACAAAATGGAGATGAATTCTCTCCCATGATAGCTATAAACATACAAAGGCTGAAATCAGCCCCTACATTTTGCTGCCTGGTCTGCATTCCAAACTCCACATGTTCTCATATCCCAGTAACACAAGAGGGTGAGACAGCAGTAGGGGAGCAACAAGAGTAACCACCAACATTCCTCCCATTTTTTTTCAAAGATAGGTAGTTACATTAAAAATAAAAGTTTTACTAAAACATGCTCCTTGGGCTTTCACTCTTACTTAACTGTAACTCAGAACATTTGAAGGTAACCATTTTTCAAACCCCTTGTTTTTGTAGGGCTCAGGTTTCCTGCTAGACCAACAGTAACATCCACCCCCACCTGGGCCTTTCTGGTTCAGCTTCCACACTCCTGGTGAACTCGACAGGGGCACACTTGGAATGCAACTGACCCAAAACTCACGTGTTGCTCATAAAGCTTTCCTACCAAAATATACCGGTTTCCAACCCAGCTGCTCCTGCAAAAGCTTTGGGAGAGCTCCAGGGCTGTGAGCACCTGGCTCAGCACGGAAGGGTCTGTGCAGCACCCAGGGCTCACCGGCACCGCAGCAGCACACGCGCCACACGAGACAACGGGATGGACTGATGGCAGTGTCACAGGGGTGGGTGGGGCATCAGACACATTTTCAACACTTAACATGCATTCAAAACCCTCTAAAGTTTCTCAGCTGTAAGTTCAATAAGCAATAAATCAAAGTTTTCTTCTCCATTTCCTCTTCTGCTATAAAATTCCATATTTGAGTCCCTACTGCAGAGCTATGACTTCTTCTTCTACATAGCCTATTAACTAATTAAGAATAAATTTCTAAATGTAAACCAACTGAAAATAAAATTAATAAAAACATAAAAACACAAGCATCAGTGAAAATGAAAATGTCAAAAACAAATATCAAAACCAAAGGAATTTATTTCTGTCAACAAAAATACAGAATACAAAATGACACTGGTCCCATGGGCCCTCTGAACGTACTAAAGATGGGCACAGACTGCTGCAACCCCAGCCAAAGCTGCTCTGCTAATTCATAAGGATCTCCATTTGCACCAGTCTTGCGTTCGTGTCTCCTGATGTTCTGTATGGGATCATCCCCGCAAACATTATGAGTGCACGAGCTTGAGACTGAAGTTGCTAAAAAACAGAAGAACAAAGTACAGTTACTTTAGTATCAAAAACCAAACAATGATACAATACTCTACAAACCAGTACATATAATCTTCATTTCTCAGAGCTGCTCTCTGGAAAAGGAGTCGCTGTATTTTGAAGAAAATCCAATTACTCCCTTTTCCAACCATTAAAAGCATGTCATTATCCTTTTGCTTAAAAAATAATCCCATTTATTTGAAAATACGTAAGAAAAAACATTTTCAGCAATGTGGGGCATTGCTGTACTGCAGCAATCTTGTAATTTCTGCATGAAGTGGGCTTTCTCAGGACACCAGGATTCTGTCCCACCTTGCAAAACAAAGTTGATCCTGTTGAAATGCAACATTAATGTTCTCAAAGCAGAAGCACTAGAAACAAATCAGAGATGCCACACACACCTAGAGATCTCCAGTATCACCTGCAACATGCCAATCTCCTCAAAGGCTCTTCCTGCCAATAACACAATGAAAGCAGAGGCACCAAGCTCACTCAGACCTTTGCCCAAAGCAAGCAAACCTCTTCTTGCACATCAGATGACTAGAGAACAGCTGAAGGAATTCAGGAATAACTTGTTTCGTTTGTTAAAACTGTTATTAAAGTAATAGGAAAGTCATTCCAATAACTAGTAGGAGAGAGAATACAAAAAATCCAAATCTTTGTAGAAAATTTTTGAGACTGCTTTGGTTGCTAACAGGTGTTTCTTCTTAAATATTGAGCATCTCAAAATTACTGTACTACAAGATCCCACTGTTCAAATTCTACTTTCATCTACTGACTGCAGGGAAAGCCAAAGGTTTTTAAATTGCTGTTGGCACGTGAATGGTATATCTGATAGCAGGAACTTAAAAACTGCGAAGTGACTGAAGGCCATTCCATGGTTTGGAACTGTTATAAACACCATCCCTGATGCCTCTTTGGGCAATTCCACCCCTTTTTCAGTGTGATGGTAAACCAGCCTGTTATTCAACAGCCACAGGGAAGCTTTGAGGCTGATAATGGAAGAGCTGGGAGAGTTTTCCCTAGACTGACCTAATTGCTAACATCTCCCAGGACAGTTTCCCTCCCAGGCTGTCAGCTACCACCAGTGGACTGGCAACTTGACAAGGCCTGGAAATCACTCATTCTGTTCCAGTCACAGCCTCCCAGCCTGCTCCCAAATGTGTTACACAGTGAGGCCGTGTAATTATGTCCGAGTTGCTGCTTTTCAGTGGAGGTCAGAACAGGTGGTAGATAAAAAAAAAGCACATCAAGGTATCTGACGTTGGAGTTAAAGTATTAAGAGGAAAAAACTCTCACCAAGAAGGGCTGAGGAGCAGCGTGAGTCACTGTTCTCTTTACCTTTACAGCAGCAATGATACCAGAGCTGGCCTATTTTTAAAAATCAAAACAATACTTTGGGAAGAACAAACAGAGGTTTGCAGAGGTTAAGAGCGGCCTGGAGGTCTAGATGTTCTATTGGTTGTAATTACTTAATGAACGTTAGAGTTACTTGCAATTTTAAATAAGACCATAGATAATAAAGGAAAAAAAAGTAATTCCATTCCATTCATGACCTAATTCTGCCAAGATAATGCCCTTGGGCTGCTCCAGAGAGTTCACCACCCCTGACTGGGGTGAAGAGCCTATGACATTGCTGTCAGGCACTCACAGCATCTGGGTCAGGGCTATCACCGCAGCCATGGTTTCTAGCACTGCAGGCTGGGCTCCCTGCAATCTCTGCCTGAAATCTGACAAAATGGATCAGGCCAAGCGGGACAGGACTTTGTTCCCTCATTCCCAAAACTAATTAATTATATACATAAATGAAAAAATACTCAAAACACAGTTTGGGTGATTTCGTTCTGAAATAAATACAATGCAGAAATGCCAGCTCTGACCACAAACCCGATCTTTTCTAAGTACAGTCTAGTCCATCTCCAAAGTGGACAGGAGACGTTTAGCAGAGAGCATTACTGGGTTCAGGGGGGGCTCCAGCAGGTACTACTCCTCTCCATCCTGCCTCTGCTGCCAGGCCCACGCTGTTCCTGCCAGAGTCCCACCCACAGCAGCAGGATCCCGCTCAGGGTGCTTGGCAGAGCAGTGCTTGGCACCAGAGGACAAATTCAAGGGCTCTGATCTCCTTTCTGGGGAACACTGTTCCCTGCTATGTAGAATAAGCCTCAGAGTTACAAACAGCAATTATCTTCTGATGAACAGAGCGATCTGAATCTGCCTGTTCTGATGGATCTAAAGAAAAGCCAGGGATTTCAAAGGCCTATTCAAGGAAAGGTCATTTTTCACTTCCATTTTCTACTGGGCAATGTGCCAAGATTGCTAAAGCTTCTGAAAGGGCCTGATTTCCCCACAAATTTGCTTCCCCAGAGAATATGGAAATGCTGCCCTTCTCCCAGGGAAGTTCAGGAGACAAATTCTTGTCATGCAAAGCGTGCTGAAGCTCATGTCTGCCATTTCTGTTCAGGTGAATGAGATTTTGCTGAAGAAACACCTCTCTCCTCACATCTGTAATGCCCTAATTTCTTCACACCAAAATTGCCTGAGTTGCCTCCCAACTGAAACAATCTAAATCCTCTGCTCCTGCAATCTTGGAAGAAATTCTTCAGGACAAGAAAAAAGGGCAACAAATGCTAAAGCCATTCTTACCCTACCTTGAACGTGCTCATGCCTGGTATTTTTTTTGCCCATGCAAATCTTTAGGCAGATGGGAGCGACAGGGCGGTAGGTTTTTCTCTTGCTAATCCTACATTAGCAGATTTATGCTCTATTGTGACACTCCAGTCACATAGCTGCTCTCTTATGCCCTCCCTGACAGCGGAGGCAGGGGACACTGGTCCGCTCTGATGGCCAAGCACAGCTTGTACTGCACACGGCAGCCAGAGATCTGTGACTCAGAAACCCTGTGCTCCCAACATGACTGACACCCTGCTGCCATGAAATCACATCACAAGGCCTGGGGCTTGATTAACAAAACTTGAAGCCTGAAATAAAGAAAACTTTCAAGGGTGTTTAGCAAGGTGCATTATCAGTTCATCTCCACAACTGTGATAGCAGTTTAACTCCACAACATGGGAGTGCACAGCATGTTTATGAAGTGGTGTTCACACTGGGCACATTGTGGATATGATACAGCATCACGGTGGCCTCCTTCCACACAAACTTCTGCCAGCAAAGCTGCCAATCCCATCCCCAACCAGCCCATGATATTCATCCTGAGCTGACACCTGACAGCAGTCCACTCCTATGGAGATGGAAAATCCTTCTACATGAGGCATAAGACTGAAATCCCCAAATCAAAACAAACAGCTCACTTGGAAAGCAAGGAGCTAAGGCACTCTTTGCTCAGTGCCAACCTTGTGGAGACACAGCAAGTAACAGATTGTGTCAGCCTCGGACTTCTTCACAAGTGCAGAGTTTAAGGTGGGAGAAGCCGAAGCAGTGTGCGCCCTTCTCCAGTGCTGCTGATCTGGAGTACAACATTCCTGTGAGGCAGGATCCCGTAGCTCTTGCAGGCTGTGCCCCATAGACAAAAGCTGTACCATCACCTGCGCCTTTTATTTTTCTGTGTAATTTAAAAATGCTACTAAGACTTTTACCAATACTACAATTTACAGATCAAAGGCACTTCTGCAGCTGACTAAAGCCTGGAATAAAGCTGACTATGGCCCAAGTTGGTTTTTCACTCTCAAAAGGAATTGATATTTATTTTCTGATCTGTTGAGACAGGCTGAATGGTCTGGCCTTGGTTTCAAGTGCCTGCAGAAGCTTTAACTTAGTAATAGTTACAAGACCAGACTTGGCTGGAATTAGGCTGTGAACCCTTCTGCTCAGCCCTACATGCTGGCAGGTGAGTGCTCACAAATTTGGCTGTGCCACTTAAATGCTGCCTATTCTGCAGCTTGCTGGAGGCTCCCATCAGTGGCTTGGGGAAATGCCCTGCACCAGCTCGAGCAGTGAAGTCAAACTCATTGTTGTCATGCATTTCAGCAGCAGCCAGACCAAGCGCTGCTGCAAGCTTCCCCCTCCCTGCAGGGGCAGCAGAACAACGCTGGCGTTCACCAAGGGGAGGTGCTTGAGTATCTTGGTGTTTCACCCAAGAACACCTGGAAAATGTTGGCCTGCATCACTACAGAAGAGAGCTGAGGGGAAGAGTCAAGGAGTGCCTTTCCACCAGAAATGGGCACTTACTCAAATGAAAGGAGTGGTAATCAGGTTTTTAAAAAGCAACAGCTCAGTTGTCAAGGTAGCAACATCAACCATCCTAGAGACACTGCACTTTGCCCATTTGCTTTACTATTTAAGATTCCACTAAGAGGCAAGTTTTCTCTTGCTAGGAGGTGACTATAGATGTAATACTTCCATTAGCTCAATGTCATTTAAAGCAGTATCTCAGACTCAGAATGACTTATGCTGAAAGAGACCTTAAAGATCACCCAGTTCCAATCTTTCTTTACACAAAGCTGAAGGCATCAGAGACCAGCCTTGAGACTAAGTAACTGGACCAGCTCAGTAGACCAAGACTCTAAGTAACTGAGCAAGCCAAAACCAAGACCATTAGAGATTCAGTTACTTGAAGCCCAGTCTCTTGAAACTGGCAGTATAGGATATAGGAAAACTTGTCAGGCAGTGAGGACTATATTCTTACCGAATCTCTGTCTTCCATTACCCTCTGGGGTCTGGCAGGAGTGGTTGGGCTTGTGCCTTTCATCCTCTTATACTTGGTGAATAAAATATTCATGGTTGCAAGCAGGACCTCAGATAAATTGTGTTTGATCTACACAAAGGAGGGGAAAAAAAAGACACATTGCAGCAAAAGCAGGCTGACAGAACCACGAGCCTTACTATACAGATTCCTGTAGGAGTCACAGGTGTAATGGTTACCCCTGCTTTGACTGCACCATCCAGTAGAAATACTACCCAGAGCTTTAAGACACACATGCCTAATGGCTGCACCTTCATGTTTGACAGCACCAGGTCAGATAAAACCCCCAGAACACCCAAATATACATGACTGCCTACAACAGATGTGTCATCCTCTAGGTAAAACAGCTCAAGAGCAGTAACAGCTTTCCACTATGCTTCATTTGCTAATACACAAATCCATGAATTCCTGTAATTTAGAGGGAAGGAAACAAACACCCTACAAATGCTTAGTGACCATTAAAAGCATAGAAGAACTAAGTCACCAGCAAGTTAAAAGTTTTCAATATTCTGAATTCTTGAATGAAACTCAGTAAGTTCAGGGAGGCTCACATCTGCAGATACCTTCTTCAAAATGGAGAAAGGATTTCTGGGTAGTGAATTCTAGTGCTCAAAAGAGCAGCATTAAGAAGAAAAAGTTGCAAGCCAAGAGTCTACTTGTATGAAACCAAATAATCTTATCCTTTTTCTCTGCTAAAGAATAAGAATGATGAGATGACAAGGTTTTAAGATCCTTTTAACAAAGCAAGAGGCTTTAGGAAGCTAAACCCAAGACATTACTTACTTCATCACTAAAATTCCGGAAGGCAGCAACTCTCTCCTTGACACAATCTTGGCTAAGAGGTACAAGCTTCAGGCGTTCAATAATCTTCAAAAAGAAAAGAAGGAATCAGGACAGATAATCAGCACTCTATGTACCACATATTAATAAAGGGGTTTTTGAAGTGTTAATGAAATGTTTGTTTCTGTTCAAGAGAAATAATTTCATTGTCATTTACTGGTTTATCTCTTCACTTTGTTGAGCAACAGAAATATTTTGTTCAATGTCTACAAAAAAGCTCCAGGAATATTATCATGTTTATCAAACAAAAGGGAAGAAACACCTTTTTAAATTCCTATAACATTGCAGTCCCTTCTAACTCATTAAACACAATTTTTAAAGTGATGTTATTTGAGACATTCTGGGCTTTCAAGGGCATTAAGAAGGCTACACTTCAAACAGAACTCTTGAAACTTACATCAAAGGCCCTGTCAACGTGACCAGCATGATATTCATCAAAAAATGTGATTAAGTCTAGCAGAAGGTAGAACGTGGAGTCAATGGATTTCTTTGCACTTATCCCCTGCGCTTTGTACCTGAAAGAAATTGTGTTACAATTTTATTGTGCAAAACGGCAACCAGTTATAATTGTGCCCTTGCAATTCTTGGAAGTGGAGACATCAAACTCAAGGACAGAGGGCATTTAACAACAGACAGCTTTAATTTTCCTTAACCAGGAGGCAGAATTTTCACAGGTTGTGGCTTTTTAAAAACACTGTTAATCACTTCCAGTTTAGCACCAAATCCAGCATTTGTTTCCTTTAAAATGTTAACATTTCCCACATTCATGGGTAAACAGCACTAGGCAACAGAGACCTGCAAGGCAAGCTCTGTACCAGCATATTTAACACGCTGTTTTACAGCAATCCTCCAGCACAACTGCCTGCTTTAGGCAAGAAGTTAAGACTTAAAAGATGGATTAAGAGCTTCTGCATACTCTTGGGAGCTACGCTGGCTGCTCTCACTCCTAACTGCATGAGGGCACAAAGAAGCTGTTTCCCCAAGAGTAGTGCTGCAGATGAGCCATGTAGCCTCTTGACTGTTTTGCTGTGTGTCTCCCCTGCTCTAAAAGCATCACAAGAACACACAGGAGGAATGCTGCATCCCTACAGCACTGTCATCAGGACAGGAGACAAGGAAAAGCCCTGTCTTACATTTAACTGGCAAGAAGATGTGCTAGTTAGAATTGCTTTGGCTTTGCAATCACCTAGGTTTGCAGCTGTGAAGTGGCATTATTGCACAGTAGTACTTAGTGCTTTTAGACAAATCAAAGCATGTAGCAAACCAAAAAAGCCCATTACAGCCTTTGCTGAAGCTTTAACTTAAGCCATAGATTTAATTCTCTTTAATGTCTGCCACCAAATCAGTCTCTCACTAAGTCAATATGGCACCAATTTTCACTTGATCCCAGCCTGCCTAAATGAAGGACAGGCTGACTAGAAGGAGTGACTGGCAAATACCACTTGTCGAAAGAAGAAAGGCAAAGGCCTCTGATGGAAATCAATACATTTTTATATTTGTCTTCCCAATTCCAAAGTGCCAGCAAAAGGGCTTGGTTTATTTTTTTTCTCTCTGCAGCTCAATGGTTGATAAAAACCAGTAAGGCATTTCTCACAGGTATCCACGTTTTGCTCTAGTAAAAAATACAGGAATCGTCCCTGGCAGTCACCATGCCAAGATGCACCAAAAGTTGACAATTTTAAAAAATCATGGACAATATTATGCAACTAGAGCTTTTCAGAATCAGGTTACTCCTAACTTCTAGCTGCTAATGGATCTTGAGCACCGATGTCTCTCAAGCACATACCCTAATTAGTATACAGACACAGCAGGGGACATTCCTTGCAGTTGCTTCCTTTCTTTTCTGGACACTACGCAGTACTTGGCTAATATAACAGGCTGTGGAAATGAGGTCCACTGCTACACAGTTAATCTTAAATACTCCCTTCTCAGCTTTCATTAAAGCAGCAGTTTTCAGACAGCTACTGAACTACTGTTACAACTCGGAATTACTCAGTTTGTAGCTCTTAATACTATTTCAAACGAGTGAATTGCATGCAACGACTCAGTGACTGTTACAATATTTTTCTTTAAAATCAATATAAAACATACAATTCATAATATTTATTGCTCCTTAACAGACTACCTCCAGCTGGCAATCCTTATTCACCTACAGATAAAACATCTTGCCAAATTTACCTGACCTGCCCCTGAAGATTTCTGGTTTCAGTACTGCAAGTCATCATGAGCAGGACAGGGTAAATTCTGACCTCTTCTTTGTCTGTCTAAATACACTGCTGTGGATGCCACAGTCCAGCCTGCAGAAACAACGCCAGGAACTAACACCCACAGTACTGACAGTCCCAGGTCATGTCGAGGTGAATCACCCAGTCCTGCCCTTACTTGAGTCTTACCTCTCAGCAATGGAATGGGCCATGTTCTTCAGCCGCTCCTTGTTTGACTGGGGAGTGCTGATCTGGGGAACAACTGGACTGAGGAGCTTGTTCATCAGTTCTAAAACTTTGTCAGGGTTCTGTTGGCATTAAAATCACACAAATAAAATGAGCATGATGGAACACGGTGTCTTAATCTCACTGAAAAAGCAGAAAAGTCTCATGCAGTGGTGTCTACTGCAAGCCCAGAGGCATTTCCCTCCTATAGAGTCAAGATCATATTGGCTATAAGCAACATAATGCTGCTAGGCCACAAGAAAAAGCATTTCCCCTTAGTTTTTCTCTAAAACAGTGGTTATGGTTGCATCCACTTCTATTTTAAACGGAAACACGAGTACTCAGTATAAAGACTATTTTAGACTTCAGTTCAACATCTATGAAACTGGAAGAGTACACTCCAGGTAAATAACTGCACTAAGTGGAATTAAATCATGCGTGGGGCACTCTCCTCAAAAGAGCACCTTGATCAGGAACCACGATGTCCTAAATCAGAATCCCTGGAGCGCAATCCATCTGGATTTGCTAGCTAAAACATCTCTTCATGCAGCCTATGGCTCCGTTCTTCCAGCAGCAGAAATAAGCTGCTTGAATAAGGGCAATTCAATCTCTGAGATGAAATTTAACCTCCTAATCACAGGTAGAATGTTTGGAAGGGAAAAAGGTGAACCAAGTACATACTTAAGGCAGCACACAAGATATACCTTTGCAAGGTCATAGAGTTTTGCAGCTTCTTCAAACAATCCTTTATTTTCTGCTGCAGAAGCCACTTTGTTAATAATGGATTTTGTGTCACTTGTAAACTTGTCTATCACTCCAGGCTAAAGAGGTGAGACAAAAATGAAAAGAGAAAAGAGGAATCAGAAGGCTCAAACACTCCAGAATATTCTGTCAAGGCAATGAATATTTTACATGTTGGCTTATGATTGGAATGGCCTGTACATTTCCATGGGAATGTGCAAAAGTGAGACTTTAAAATAGAATGAGCTCTTGCAAGAGGGACTCTCTCCTAAATGGAGTCAGCACTGAGACATCCTTGGTTTCTAATTCATTCAAAATGACCCAGATAAAATAACTCAGAGTTTGAGTTGTTAATTGCTGATGACACAGAGAAGAAAACACCAAAGACTTCAGCACAGAGCATTCCAGGGGCTCCAGGGATGCAGTTTGTTTATACTGGCATGACAGGTTGCGAGTGACATCTCCCACAGATAAATGAAAGAGCAACAAGAATTTTAAAACAAATAATAAACACGTAGCATAGAAGAGATGAAAAAGAGTCAAGAATATCTAGAAATTACTGTAGTTGAGGATACAAGACTACAGATACAAGACCATACAAAAACAAGACTGTATCATCTAGAAGAATTTATTTTAAGCTTAAAATTGTTGGTTTCACACCAAAGAAAGTGCAAAACAACAGAATATTTGTAAAGATTATCAAGTTACCTTGCTCTCTTGTATGCAATCTCACTGCTCTTGAAATGACAAAATAAAGACATCTAAAAGAAATTCCTGCCAGAAATAACCCCCTCATTTTTGACAGCAGTGTGAGCCCTAACCTTAAAATTCAAATGTAAATGATTCTGCAGTCTGCTTTACACAGAAATCTTCCAAAATTGTCACAGCAAACAGAAAAACTTCATTGATGATCTAAAATTTTCATTATTTGCATGCTCTCTCCTGTTTCCAGGTTTCCTTTATCTTCTAACTGTGTAATCTTACATTTTACTATTAGGAAATCACTTTTACACTGGAAGTAAGATCCATCACATCTAAAAATGGCTCAACTTTTACATAATACTTACTCTCACCTATATGAAGGCCAGAACAGCTGTGGCTATGCTTTTGGTCTGTTAGTCCTTGCTCCTTTAATTACAAGGATTTTTGAAGGACTGCAATACATTTCTTCTGTGAGGCGAATGAGGATGTCGTAAATCATTTTCACACTCACACCTCGGTTAACAGAACACTCTCACACACCCACCTAAACTCAACTCCATTTCCTACTGGGAAGACGAAATTCTGACCTCACTAAAGTTACCTGATGCCATTTGTTTCTTCAGTTACACCAGCTGCCTAGAGGAACAGAGTTTGCTCTGCAGTTCCTGACTTGCCTTTTGTTAGGGGAGGTCACAGATTATTCTGTAAAAGGATCTCATACTGGGAGAACTTGCATGTATTCAAACACAGTAATAATTTAGCTAGTGAAAAACAAAGAGAAGCAAAATAGCCTCATGACTACTTTGGAAATCATACAAAGGTTCTACTTTTAATGTAAAATATAAATTGTGAACTCACCTTCCTACTACCATCCTTTTCCAGCTTTCCAAGAATCATATCAAACTATATCCACATAGATGTAAAGTAAGAAAAAAAAAGGAAACAAAAATATAGAGATGAATTGCACATATATCATAACATATTAATTGAATACAAAGACACAGTCATGGAATGAAAAACAGTGACCAACATCAAAAGTATCTGTAACTAAGTAACAGGCAAAAAGACATTTTTAAAAGTCTTAAACATAAGGCCATTGCAAGACCTTCTGTATCTGGGTCTGCATGAGGCAGAAAGAGTGAGCAACTCTAAGACTGTCCTGACTAATAAAGATTTTAATGAAGAAATTAATTTCAGTTTAACTGAGGAAAGCAAACCATGGCCAAACAAACGCACCTCTCTGCTTTCAATTACTATTTCACTAACGCAACGCAAGAACATATTCTCTCCTTGGCTGTCCTTCTCGTTCCTATAAAAGAAAGAGAGGGAGGAAGGTACTCCTGTTTCTGAGAACTTTCCAGATAAGAATGATGAAGCAGTAATAACTAGGAGAATATCTGAAGACATATATTAGCTCCTACCTGAGAAAGTAAAAGTACTGCAGAGCTTCCCTTGGATCTGTTGATTCAAACTTACGGGTGTAAAGCATCAAAAGGCGCACAAAATTTAAACGTCTGACTCCAGGAGGGTCACCGGCCTCATGGCTTACTGCAATGTCAGAAACAGCACTGTCAGAGAATCTAATGCCAGGAAAACGCTGATCTTCAACTCAAGTTAGTCAGAACCATGATCCAGAGCTCTAATGCAACTAAAACAATTAACTTTTACGAGATTGTTCTGATAAATCTTCGATCAATCACACAGACCTGCAGTTTCTAGGGGTACTCTGAGGGCTAAGAAAATATTCCTTTACTGTAAAGTAAATAGGACTTACATAGCTGTGCACTCTGCCCAGATGCTTTCAGGAGCAATTTTAACTCAAACAGGACCAAAGCAACATGAACAGCATGACAGCGCAAGCGCTCTGTCCGGAAAAGAAACGCAATTGCAGCTTCAAACTGGGCTGTTAAGAACAACACTTGGAAGTAGAGGAAAGGCGGCTGGTTCACTGCAAAATGTGATTCACCTGAAAAAAACCACAACACGTAGCATTTTCACATCATTTTCACGATTTTGCAATCACAGATGACTGACAGTGGATGCTTCCTGTCACAGTGCACCGTTACTGTTTATTAGGTGCCAGCTGAAATAAGCACAGTACACAAAACTGAATTCCTAACCACACATCAGTGACTCACCTACAGCTGTGCCACTGCAGATTTATCATGAAGGACCACAGCATAAAGACATTATCAAAAAGTGAAACAGAATAAACCGTTACTCAGAAAAGTTCCTTTGTTCTTTTCAGACAAACCATCAACTCTGATATTCTATAAAGACCACTGCCTCTTGTCTTCATTTATACTTATGCCAAGTGATACAAATAACATTAAAAACCTGGATTTTCCTACTCAGTGACACCAATAGTAGCTTATTGTATTTCTTTTCCCCACATTTTTATCAGAGTGTGTGACACCAGAAACTAGAAGGCTGTGGAGAATCAAATTTAGTATGTTTTAGACAGTTCCAAGTGACTTAATTTTGATTGACTGGAAGATGATTACAGGAAAATGTATTCTGTGGATGTTCTTAAAACCTTCTGAAGTGGAAGGAACTGTGACTTGGGTCCCCAGAAATTTGCTTGAAATACTAATGTAAGGGGAAAGATGAACACCAGATGCACACAAAGGAAAAGCTCGGAAATACATGCCTACATTAGGTAGTGACTGCTTTTCTGTTCTGTATTCCCAAAGCTGGAAGTTCTGCTAAAGGATTTTTGCGTATTTATGGTGAGAGAAAGCAACCCACAATCAATGGATAAAGGAGAAACTGCAGCAGTGTTGTTCACAGATGAGTATTCACTCTCTGGATTGCTGAGAAAACATGGGACTCATTCATCATGTCTTACTGAAGTTTGCCATGATTCCAGGGAAGGAGGCTGTCCATGGACACCCTGAAGATGCCTGTCACTAGTGGAGACCCAGTCTGGGGTTTGTGTAATAACAACTGGAAATTGTCCTCAGTAGAAAAGCAGAGCCCCAAGGAAGACATCACTCTGTGGTTTCTCACCATAGTCTTCCAGCAGCTGTTTCTGGAACTGTGATAATGTTAGCCGGTCCTGTGGGGAGCTTGTGCCGCCATCATCAAAACATACTTGGTTCAGCTAAAAAACACATCCAAAAAAGTGAAGCACAGATATTTCCTCTTGCACAAGCAATGCACCTAGACAATATTCATTCCATCTAAGCCCCTCCTAGGATTTGACCAACTGACTAGACACTGCATCTAGTCACAACTTCAGCTCCATCCACTGCTGGGAAGCAAAGATCTCTAATGCAGCAACAGCTGAAATCCATGCAGATGTAACCCCGGGGTTCTCTCTGTCCATGCCAGCAAACTCTGATGCTAAGACTCTAAACAGTCTCAAGCAGCATTTTTTGCCACAAACACAACATTAACAAATACATCATTCTACCACCCATTTTCTGATAAAGAGGAGAAACAGGTACCAACCAGTATCTACCATGCCCTCACCAAAACTGTAAGGACTTCAGAGACATTGACAGTATTGTCTTTGGTCAATTACACTGACATTTCAGATGTCCATCCAGGAAGGAGAATTTAAAAAATCCTCACTGTAGCGAGCTAATGCTGCTTGTGAAAACAGCTGACAAAGATCAGCGTCAAATGAAGAACGTGACACTTGCAAAGACAAATGTACCCAAACTAACACCTGATAGCACAGAGGGTAACAGGAAAGCCTTGGGATTCAGGTTCTCAGCCCTGCATTATCTTCAAGGTCAGGTCACATGCACTACATTGATGCAAAACACCAGATCTAGAAGTAGGAAGGATAGCAGAGCAGTGGAGAAATGTGGTATCATTTAGACCTCTTCTTAAAAGAAAAACCGAACACCACAACCCCAACACCAGACTTACTTTTAGCCAAAGATAATCTTCTGTTTTATCAGCAACTTCACTCTGGTTGTCTGTAATGTCACAACGGCCAATAATACAATACACAGCCCTTTTGTAGGGGTCAGTGTTATTTCTCAGAGCTCGTCTGTAATGAAGACGCAGTTTATTTTCTGTGGCAGGAGACAGTCTAAGGAAAAGAAAAGATTGAAGGGAAAGACATGAAACCCATTTTCCCTGTATGAGGAAACCTGGATACAAGTCAGTGTAAATAGGTGCATATCCACAGCAAAGGTATAATGACAGTAAGCACTGGCCAATATTTCTTGCACTTCCTGTTCATAATTGTAGGAAAAAATTTTGCACACATGAATTTAAACACATAATTAAAGTTACGGAGGATCATCTTCAAATGCTCAGTGCAGAGACAGAAACCACATATGACAGTCTCTTTAGGGGTACATTAATATTGTGGCAGATGAGCTATTTTTGTCTGATTCTGCTATCGCATCATTTCAGAAAAACAGAGTTCACAACATCTTTGGAAGTCTTTGTGTTAGCAACTAAAAAGTGAGTAGGTCACTATACCATGAGGTCTTTTAGGAAAGACATTTTCAACATTATTAAACACTGTCATAATGTTCTTTGTCACTCTTTTTTTTGTAACCTTTTGTTGAGAATTTTACAGAATTTAATCAATAAAGTGTTCTCCTAGACTAAGGCATTGTTTGTCAAATCTGTAGGCAGAGCACTTTTTCATAGCTGTAATAAAAACAAAATAAATCTATTATGTTGTAGATCACGAAAGTGTTTGTAATGAAAACAGTGACAGTTCTTCAACAAGGTTTCTGCAACAACCTTGATATAATGAGCACTCCTAGATACTCTCTACAAGACAGGTTGATTCATAGAAGAATACCATGGCACACCATACTTGGTAAATGGCACTTGGATTTTTATCCTTTCAGTTTATTTTGTTAGCTTGGTTAAATTATTTTTTATTAGTTTGTTTGGGGTTTTTTCGGGGGTTTTTTTGGTTTTTTTTTGAAATTCACTGCAAGTGGAAAGACAGAAAAGAAAACCACTGTGGAGTTCAGAACACACCTTAGGGTGCACTAACTCAACCATTTTGCAACCACATCAGCAGCAGTTTAGCCAGTGGCCTCTGTCCAGTGCTGGACAGCAGAAACTGGAAGAGGACAATAAACACCAGAAAGATGTGAGAGTGAGGCTTCAAACACTGCTTCCTTTTCCTGTGTAGCATTCTTATGAAAACAGGTGTAGTAGAAAGTGTTCCCCAAAGAAAATTCAGCTAAAATAAGCAACAGGGGAAATAAAGATACAGGACTCATGACAGCAGATTAAATCTGATCTAGTGTATGCCATATTCCAATGTTACATTGGGTTTATCCTTTTGTAAAAAAGTAAAGCTACACCACACTATTATTTTTGAAATGTAAATTTTTGAATATTTTCAAACAACTCTTTCTCTGTTGAGATTTCTCAGCTTCAAAGCCACAAATTAAAATATGTAAAGTTCTACATGTAATTTAGGTAGGTAATATAAACATCAGGCAGCCATCACCACCAGGAGAGACCTGAGCTTTTTGTATATCCACTGATAATTTCACTACTCCACAGTAATTCCCACCCCTCACAAAGATCCTTCCTAGTTCCCAATTACCTTCTGTCTTTACTGTGCATGTACTCCTGGAACCAGGTTTTGAACTCTCCCAGCTGGTGCTGTGCCCGTTTCACCACGTGCATGGCTGCAGTCAGGTCTCCGCAGCGCATGCAGTAGTAAATCAGTGCCCACACAGGATGGCCCTCCACCTCACCATCCTGAAAAGAAAGTAGGACATAACTAATTCTTTTCTTAAAAGCAACATATTTGAATGATTTTTCGTTATCCTTTGCCTCTTTCATTATTTCTGCCCTGACACCCACAGTCATATTGGTAAAAAAATTCTGTTTGTTACAGAAGCCAGAGCTCATGAAGATTAAGTGATGGCAAAGCTCTGCATATCTCAGCAGTGAAAGGTGTGATTCTCTTCTGCTTGCCCAGACTCCAGTTCTGAGAATCCCAGAATTAGCATATGATATCCTCCCCAGACGGGAGATTGATCTGGATTAGGCCACTGAGGTATTAAAAACATTTTCACTGAAACAGAAAGATATCAAACTAATCACTGATCTCAGCAGGTAAGAGACAGCTAGTCTTAGCTGTGTACTCTCCTATGTTATAATTGATTATTTCTTCATTTAACTTTTATGTTTAATTTTCGACCCGGACTGCCTATATGATAATTTTGTAGATGCACAGCTATGCACTTTTTACTACATTCAGGTAAGAAGGGTTTTATTCAGATTCCTAAACAAAAGGCCCAGGCTATAATTCAGATTAATTCATTACACATTTGGTGATGGTTTCACCATCTTACGATAAATGTAAAAAAAGAGAAAAAGCAAAATAGGGAGATTAAGTTACTGCTTTTTTGAACCATCATAGTGCATTTTAATTCTTGCTTGTTGATTTCAAAGACGATGACCAGAAGACACCATAATTTCTAGAATTAGAACTCATGCTACTGAGCACCCACCATACTTTGGGACTAGGTCTGAACTCGAGTGATTTTGTCCGCCATCTCCCATTTCCCTAGAGAAAAATTCTAGAGGAGTAAGAGCCTGCTGCCCTAAAAGCAGCTTAAACAATAGAAAAGTCACTGGAGGCTGCCCTGGCTCTCCCTCTCTACAGAGTGAACAGATTTGTGCTGTTGTTTTAGCTCGGAGGCTGACAGTGCTGGCCATACCTGCAGACCAGGGACGGATGCTGGGAGTTTGATGTTCAGGAAGCTGCGCACCAGCTGGTAGGTGCCTGGGACTCCACCCAGCTGAGCCTGGTGCAAGTTTCCAAAGACAGTCACAAAAGTGTAATTTTTGTAACTGAAAAAACAACACAAGCAAAACGAACATGAACAAACTGAGACACACCTGCCACAAAAACATCCACTGCCTTTCAGATCTGACAGAATTAACAACTTAATGTGAGTTAACTTGATGTTCCAACATTATCATTACAACAAAATGAGGCACAAATTTCGGTCAGTTTAAGAAGATCCTTGTATTTAGCAGTCTCAGAACAGACTCTATGTTTGGAGTCTGTGGTGGACTGCTCCAGGTTCAACTCTCAATTGTGAAGTTCCTGTTATTAGATTCTTGTTGTACAAAGTTAAGCTCAAAAACATAACTGGCAAAAAGCCTTTCCTCCCTAATACTTTAACTCTCAATCCTATGGTGAAAGAATAGTTAAATACCACAGATGTATTTGTCTCTCCTTCCTCCTCTATGGAAAAATATCACCCTTAGGGCTATGGACTTACCAGAAGGAAACCCCAGAGAAAAAGAGAATTTAGAGAAATATAACTGGTAAAGGCAGCTTTAAGAAAACATTTACAAATAGCCAATTAAAGAATTTAATCAAGGCAGATCAATTTGACAAATACTCATGTTTAGAAGCAGGAGTCTCAAAAATTTATACACTGAAGGAAGACCTAAGTAAGCAGCATCAATAAATGACATTAAGATCCTTTTTCTTCTCTGCAGCACGTTAGACTTGTGCACCATAAGAAATCTGAAAGACTACATAAGCAGGTATCAGAGTATCTTGATAACGAGAATTATGGCTGAGGCAAATGCATGCTCCTCAGGGCTTAAGGTCACAGTTGTTCTAAAGGAGCTAATGTATGAACAGCTGTGAGTGGCATTACATCTCTCCCATATATGAGTGAGGGGCTGGTGAGGCACGGAAACACTGGTATTAGCGAAGTCCCACCAGGGAAGAAAAGCTAGGAAGCAAGGTACAGTGTTTGGACAAGGTTTTAATTAAAAAAAAACCAACAAAAAACAAGTCTGAGAGGTCTAATCTCCACAGTAGGGAGCATTGGGGAAGTACTACATATAACTAACTCCTAACTTCAGTTAGCAGTTAATGGCACTGTTAAAATTCAGCAAGTTGGATATGTGGCAAATCAGGTTAAGAGTCACTGCTGAGACTGAGGAACTGGGAACAGAGGATCCTTCTGACGTGTCAGCTCTTCTGTGCACAGGCAGCAGCCGCCACCATCCCCGGGTGACACCGAGTGCTGATGGGGTGTGACAACCAACTGTCAGGGCGAGGAAAAGGCTGTGCCAGGAGATGGAAGCATCTCTTCCCACGGTGCTGTGTCAGAGCGCAGTGCCTTCCATGCTCAGATGCAATCTATGTCCCCCACAAATGCCCACATACCACCCTGCAGTTATTGCTTGCATGGGCTGGAAGAGCCTGCTGGCATCACACTGCAGCTACTAGCAAAGAGACACTGCAATATCCATCCACATGTGCAGTGAATGGGTATTTGGCTTTGGGCAGCTTCACAGCTTGCAGCTCTCTGAGAGCTCTACTGGTCAAGGAGCTTGGGCCCCCATGGTACTTGCTAATACACACAGCAAACCATTTTCTACAGTCTGAAAAATCACTGCTGCATGTCTCAACTTCAGCTTCTTCACATTTTCCAAAATCTTTTCAGCGTAGAAATGGCATGATCAGAACTTGACTCACTGCACCAGGTTTTCCCTCATGCTGTCCTTGTGGGCTGCTGACAGCAGCCAGCAATCAGAAGCATATAAAAAAGAGGATATTCTTTTGCAGAAGATAAATAGATCACTTTCCTCAAGTGAAAAACCTTCACATATCACCATACATACACAGAATATTTATAAGCAACATAGAAGAAAGAATAAAAATCTTGGCATCTTTTAAACAATCTCCCCATGGATTCAAGGCCTTTTAAACTAGAACACCATTAAACTAGAACAGTTTTTTATTTAAGCAGCTGCTCTAAGTCCTTCACAATAAAAAAGACAGGCAAGAGACATCTGTGGCAGCACGAGGTAGCTGACTCTAAGTGCACTACAAAGTCATTCCAGCTTATTATTAGGGAACTCCACCACTCTATACTCAGAGCACCCATCTGACCTTTCTTCCAGGTACTGCAGAGCGTGCCTCACGAACTCCATGCGCACCTC
The DNA here is from genome assembly GCA_013397315.1 of Donacobius atricapilla. Classification (NCBI taxonomy): domain Eukaryota; kingdom Metazoa; phylum Chordata; class Aves; order Passeriformes; family Mimidae; genus Donacobius; species Donacobius atricapilla. Next base: position 488,610 of record WBMY01011372.1, on the reverse strand, counting down.
CATGTTGGTTCGGACTTTCAGGGCATCGCTGGCAGGAACCAAGGTGATGTCAGTCATTTGTTTCACCATGGCCCACATCTCGGAGATGTTCTATAAAAAAGTTGTTCCATGCCTCAGCAATTAGTACAGAGATGAAAAAAGCAACACTGTTTTGAGCTACATTGTGTTTTGATGTTTAAGAAAAGCATAAGAACACAAGAGTAATTCATGTCAGTTTAGATTTGTAATGGAGATACTGGACACAGTCATGAAGGGAAGCTGCTTCTGTCCCAATGAATTCAGATTTCACAGTTTTTTTTGCACAGCTCTTGTGCAAGAAGATGGCTATTAATATTGTACCTGCAATTGTTCCCAAAAATTGACAACTATTTCCAGAACTAGGCTTGGTACTTGATGCTCAGTCTCCTGCTCATTTCTAGTTCACACCTCCCACTCAATATATACCACAGCATCATCAGCTTTCCATGTAAGCAACGGCTCTGGCTGCTGCTGGAAAGCTGTGTGATCAGCTGTGATAAGAAGCATCAAAAGGACACTGATCACTTGGACAAAGGCTCAGTTATAAACAAAGGTTGAAAACCATCCAGATCTGCTTATTCAAAAGGACAAGATCATATCACTGTTTACAGGACTAGGGCGTCCCTGCTGAAATGACAAAATACTGAGAACTAACAGCACTGTTCACTTGGGCAAGGGCAGCTCTTTGATCTCAGTGCTTCAAAGCCATCCAAGAACACTGAAACTCCCCGTGCTGTCCCTTGCAAAACAGAGCTGTTCCGAGTGAAGATGCACATCTGTAATTCAGATCCAACTGAAGGGTTTGTCCCTCAGCTTCTGAGCAGCTTTTTGCTCTCCTCATTTGCACAGTTTTTTCATAGCTTGACCCTGCTGCAGTATTCTCCTCCAGGCATTTCTCTAAGGTTTGTGCATTTGTTATCTTTTTTGGGGTGCATCAAGTCAACACAATTAAAGGAACAGAAAAAAAAGGAAGTAGGCAAAACATTGACTAAAAGTCAATCCTAGAGGTTTTATGCTTTGCTATGAGAGCCTATTTCAGCTCTAGCAGAGTCTGACTGAAGACCCTTTACTCCCAACTAAATACCTTCAAAGGACATTAAGAGACCACATTTTGTAAACCAAACACAACAGAATCTATTTCAGATTAAAAGCAATTTTTCCCTCAACAGCTTATCACTTATGATGGGACACTGGGTTCGTTTTCTCCTCGCTCTGTTAAGAAATTTTCACCAGGACCAACTTCATCACAGGTGAGCCCTGCTGTAATGCAGAAAATTCTGGTATTGTCTCTGTGTTTTCTGTGGAGCCATGCAATTTTTTTTGGCAATAGCAGTATTTTTTCCCCCCGATGTCAGCAGGCTGTTAATCACAGCCTGAAAACAGCTTAAATACATTTCCTTATGTTAACTTACTGGCAGTACCTTATCATCCAGGCCTGCAGTAGCAGCACAAAGATCCACCAGGTTAGGCTGCAGATGTCCATTCACTATCTTCTCATTATAAATATAAATCTAAAACATAATTACAGTAAGCATGTTTAACAATATATATTATGCTCTGTTCCATCCCCAGCCACCGCAGCAAAATCTAAACCAGGCTTCAAAAACAGTGTTCCCAGCAAGTCCCTCTCCTCTCCCACATCAGCCACTTCCAACCCAATGGTAGAGGAACGGGCATCAGCATCACCCAGGCTTGCACACCACCTCAAAGCCCCAGGCCTGCCCTAAGGCTGGCAGCAGCCCAGCTGTTCAGGGGTTCTGCATGGCAGAACACGGCGCTGAATGTCCTGTTAGACAAATTGCAGCTAATTGTTGGAGGACAAAGATTCAGAAGTGACCTGACAAGTGGATGGCTGTGATAATTCCCTGCATGGCAGCCTCCTACCAGAAACAGGATTTTGCTGGTTTGTGGCAGTATTCAGGGAAATCTGAGACGGGGAAATGAACAGAAAATGGATCCTTCAGAGCCTGCCCTTAAATGTATACACACGCCTTCTGTTTTAACTCTTGATCTTAACTGAGCTTCACCTAGTATTGTTTATTCTATTCTCAGTGCAAAGACCTTCCACTATGTCTAAAAATAAAAATTCTCAATACCAGAATGGCAATGCCATTGTACTTTAACTCAATTTGGCATGCAGGACTACTACAAACATGCCCAGGGTGCAGACAAGATGTAGAGCTCAGGACTGCAAACAGAATGCAGCATCAGTGAAATCATGTCTGTGGATGTCACCGTGCTCCTGTGAGACAGTCTGAACTATCCACAAAGAACAATTAATCACTTCAGTGTAATTAAAACGCATTTCACGGCTGCTGATAAATGGAAGCAGCATGGATCTCCAGCTCTTCTGCCTGACCTCCAGGTCTCCCAGCTCCCTACCAAAGCCACAGGCGCCCCACACAGACTGCTGACACTGAGTTATTCTTGAACTGCAGCAGGCTGACATAAGCACAGCTCAGCCAGGCCAGCTTCTCTGGAGCCCTTGCTGGGAGCAGGCAGTGACTGCACCAAGTGCTTTGGTGGCAGAAGCCTGGCCACAAACACTGCATTCCCAGGGCACACTGCAGCAGTCTGGGCACAGCCCTGGACCCTGACAAGGGCCCACTGGCCACGGTGACTCCGCAGCTACCCCAGAGCCAGGACTGTTAAGAGAGACTGGGCTTCCCATACCCAAAAACCAGCATGGAATAACGCTGATGGCTTCAAAGCACAGACAATTATACCTTAAAGAAGACCTTTACTGTGGGTACATTATAGTAGACATGAACTAAATTAACAAGCTATTAACAGACACTAAATCAAATGTACACTTTATCAGCACAACCGTGAATATTTTGCTATTAGTTTCTTCCCAGTTATCATAACTGAATGCAGATGCAGGAAAACAGATGCACAAGCTGCTCTCTGCCTCCGCACACACTGAGCCAAAGCACACAATAACAGTAATTGTGTGCAAATTAGGCAACACTTTGTCTATGTCGTTTCACATATTCCATTTTGAAAAATCAAGTCCTTTTCTTTCATTTTGTTCTCAGCAGTGCTAGTAAACAGATAATCTCAAATAACAACAGAAACAAATTGGTTATGTAAAGGTTTATCAGTTTTCCCTGAAAATTTCCAAGAGGAGTCTAATGCTACCAGGCATATTAATTCACAGCTGATGTACTAAAGCTTCTCAAAAGCAAAGTCATTAAAATAGGATATAATTCAACAAACATCAGGATTAACACTTCAGCATATTTTTTCCTACACACATACACAAGAAAAATGATCTTCCACATATGAAAATAAAGGGAATATAAAGCCTTCATTTGTAAACAAGTATGCATTGACACAAATCCTAAAAAATCGGCTTTTGAAAACTTAACTCCAGTTTACTTTACAAGCATAAATACTTTGTACAGTCATATAAGGTGCTCAGGATCTCTTTTTGACAAAAAATATCCTATAGCAAACAGGTGAGTTTGCTTCTAAAAACATGAAGATTTACGTGTTTGTCAATAGCATTTTATCTCTAGGCAGATATCTTCATGTTTTAACTGCCATATCTTCTTTTACACTAAGTGCCAATCTTTATTTTCCCTGTCTCTCTCCATGGAGAACACAGTATTTAATGAAGTTTCTTCACTTCCACTCACCTGACGAGCATATGCCATCTCCACACTGTCCAAAGAGCTGCGACCAGGAGGACCCACCTCACCAACATAGCTGGGCTGTTCAATGAGAAGCATATAGGAAGGTATGAAGTATAGAATTACCACGATGTATTTTACCAATACATCTGCTCCTAAAGAATAGCAAAACCGTGTTCCTGACAGAACTAAGAACAGGGTTTTGAACCATTTACAGAGAAAAATGCAGTCTCACTGCAATACCCCATTATGTTCCCAATACAGCTTAAACTTTCCGAAGTGACCGAAATCCTCCTTATTCAGTCCACAAACCAATCATTAGCTCCCTAAATTAGGACATCAGTGTCTCTTGGTAGCAACTTATAATTTTAATTCTTTGCTTTTGTTTCTTGAAAGGTTACTTCTTGTCAGTGTCTTGCTGTGAGACATCTACTCTGAACCTCCATCACATCAAGAACACAGAATTCAATGGATGACCTCAAACAGATCCAGTCTGGCAAATCTGATACTCCAGTTTTGTCCCAGTACCATGGTATAGACATAAAATTGGACTGCAGCTTTCAACTGTGTGCTGGAAAGTGCCCCACTGCTGGTCTACTGCAAGAAGAAGTATGCTGGCAATATCCTGACCAGAAAAAAATAGTCTTTTTACCCACAGAGGCTATGCCAAGACTGAGGTATTTTGAGTGTAGAGCAGGGAGAGACAGCCAGTGGAATCATGGTAGACAAAATTCATACTCTTATAAAACTCATAATACAATGCCATAATAGTATAATGCTGCATAAAGTATTTCAAGTATACCTGTGCCACCACAAGGCACAGGTATGTTCTCAGTACAGCCACCACTGAACATAAATGTTCAAAACTCTGGAGGAAAGAATACTCCCAACAATGCTCTCTGCTATTTTCCTGTTTTCTAAAAGAATGTAATTCTTCATTTCAGTACCAGCATTGCAAGTCTTGAGTTTGAAAAACAAAGTACAATCATTTTAAAGACAGATCCCTTTGAGGTAAACAATCCTTTAATATCAGCTGCTTCAGAAGCCATGCTGGTTTGAAGATCAAAGCAAGAAAAGCTCAGTACAGAAGCACAATATCTATTATGAAGCCAACTGACATAGTTGGGGCAAGCAAAAAGGAACAGAAAAACTTACAGCAAAGCAAGGTTTTCAGGCTTGTTACCATATAACTCAAGGCCATGGATATTAATCTAAACTGGAATCAGTAATTTTTTCCGAGAAAGGGGGGGGTACATCTGCAGAGTTTAAAAATTAAGCTTTTTACCATCAAAGTCAGTTACAACTGGCTGCACATCCTCATTAGCTGTTACAGTGCACCTACGCAATACTGTCAAACAGCTTTACTGCTTCTTACACCAGTTACCCAGAATGTCAGTACTTTACAGTGCAGACAGGATCACCTCCAAGGATTGCTTAAGGACATGCTCTAGTATTGCCTGGAAGAGTTCACTTAAATGTGACCAACTTACTCCCTGTACAAACAACATAAAGCCCAAATGCAATAGGAAAATCACTGTTTTCACGTCCAGTTTAATCAGCTTTAGAGTTCAGCTTTGCTGACACTGTCAGACTGTAGCATGGCAGGAGCAATGTTCCTGCCATGACCTGGCTTGTGCAGATTTCAAGAAGAGATCCAGAAATGGATAGCTTTTCTCCAGATGGTGCCATCATTCAGTTTCTTGTTTCAAATGAGTATGACATAATGGCAGAGTCTTCAAAAGAATCTCACTGTTTTTGCAAACTGTTTCCCAACTTCAATAATACAAACATAAGAAGTCCTAGACATGTTACTCATCAGTTTTGCACTGAACATTCTCTCAGTCATTCCCAAATCTATTTTATTTTGGTATCAGTTTAACCTGGAACATCTTCTAATGTGTAAGACCTCTCTTACACTCATGAGCATGTGTCCTTACAAAGACAACTACTACTCAGTGTCCCAGTCCAGGAGTTTTGATCAGAAAAGTGTTCACAAGTTAAAATTTAAAAACAACAAAAAAAGTTACATAATTGCAATGGTCAAGAAACTGTTGTGTATTAGCTTGGAATTTCTACATGAAGATAAGGGCACTGACTTCTATCAAGCAATTATAAGAGCTTTGTGATATCTGTGGTTACACAGATCTGCAGCATACAACAGTTGATTACATAATAAAAAATACTCAGCACTGTTTGTCCCTAATATAATGAAATATAAATGAATGAAGGTACCAAGGATGAACCTGGACAATCCTGTAAAATGGCTGAAATTAGTTTATTACTGCATTAATTTCTCACTAATAACGTTATTTAAATAATGTTTAACCTGATTACAAAATCAGGCAGGTGCATTTAGACCTTTGGCTCTATAAAAACACCTTACAAAAAACCCTAAAGCAATTTCACCTTTTCTTTCTGCAACTGAACTTACACTAAAAATATTCTTCACAGCCCCTCTTTCAGTGCCAAGTCATCTGACACAAATTCCTTTAAACCCACCTAAAACCCGACAAATTCTTTGTTCTAAAGAACAAAGAAGCTGTTAACGCAGGTTTCCTGGGAAACAGACACGATGGCAGAAATAGCGCTTTGCAGCCTTTCCCTGTGCCGAGCCAGATAAAATGCAGAGTTATTTAAAGTAATGCTAAATTATGGACGTTGTCATTAATTACCGATGAGGTTACATCTCCTAAAGCAAGTGAAGACTAGCACACAGTGACTTAGTGTCACTTTGCAGCCAGTGCCCAAGCACCAGACACACAGGGACTGGGGCTTTGTTTTGTGAATCTGTTCCTTTTTCTGCTTTGTGGCACCTAAAAGCACCCACGTGGCTGCCACTCCAGAGAGTGGTGTGTGACTGCCAGGTTCAAACCAATTCAGGTAAGAATCTGAAATCAAAAGTGCACACCTGAAACTAAGAAATATCTGCTCTGGGGTTAGGTTTTCCTTTCTCCAGTTCTAGTTTTACTCTAACCATTATGCTTTAAGAAACACTTCTTAACTATCTGCTACAGCTGAGCACTGCCACAATGAAATTAAATTCTTTAAGTTCTACTGACTTGGCACTTCAGGAAAAAAAATAGATCAGGAACTCTAGAATTTGTCCCAATTTTCTTATACTTTTCTTTCCTATCGAAAAAGAGCCACAGAAGCAAGCTTATTTCCTATTTTTTCCCATCTCACACGTGTGTTCTGGCTTCACCTTTGAATTATTAAGCTACAAGAAAGCACTAGCTCACTGAACTATGTCACGGCTGCGCTAAAAGGAAAGTTCAAAAGGAAAACTAAAGCAGTGAGTCAGCATGAAGAAGGCCATTTTCACTGCTCCTCCTGCAGTAAGGGATTTTTTTTTTGCAGACATGGATTGCACAGGCCGTCCTTCCCAAGGAGACATCCTACAAACTAACGGGGGGGGAAGGGGGAAGCGGAGAGGATATCCTCCGCTGGCAAGTCAGAACTTACCAAGTTTCAAGCAAGGAAAAGATAATGAAAGACGTGTTCAAAACAGCAGCTAGGAGAATATGAGAAGAAATGTGTTTCGGGTCAGGTTCTGAAGTTTAACTGGAGCAGCAAAAGAAAAACCAGAAAAGTGGGGAATGCACAAAGGACTGCAGAAGTGTAAGTGCACACACAGATCTTGCTGTATCTCTACTCTGATACTGCTTAAATGGCTTGTGCTGTTTTTCTCAACCACCTTTGCTTTTCCCTGTCCTGAATTTTGATCTTTCCAAAACAGTATTCAGAACTGTAATATTTATTCTGAATATTATCCATTTCTCAAAGCTGCAGCTTAGCGGCACTCTGCCATCACATTTTTATCTTTTAAATTCACTTAGCCAAACGATTCTGCTTTTCAAAGGAGTCCTCCTTCATATGCACTCAGCCAAGCATTCAGCCTCACTTGCATACCAAACCCCCATGCATGTGAAGATGCATTATTCATTACTCTCATATGCATATGCACATTCCTCAGCAGAAGTCTGGGCAGACATTTTGTCAGCACTCCAAATGGCTTGGCCAGTAGATGCAGTGAGTATCTAGCCAGGAGACCAAGCTGGAGAAACACCATCAGAATACACTGTGGTGGAGTAGAAAGCATCTTGCAGTGCTGGGGTTTTAAGGGGTATGAAGACATGATACAGAGGGGCAGAACAGAAATGAAGAAGTGCCAGTGTCTCCATATCACTGCAGGAGCGTGCTGCTTGACAGCAGGAGTGGAAGAGCTTACGACAAGGGTAGAAGAAAGAAAAACCTGGAATAAGGAAAAACTTGGAAAAGGACAAAGGAAATGCCTTGGCACCTCATGGCACTAACACCTTCAGACCACAGGTGTTTGATACCTTGAAGCCAAAACTCAAATTTTCATCCCTTTCCAGCCCCACAGGAAGCACCTTTTTATCAGCTCTGGTTTTCCCTGACAAGGAGGTGGGCAGGCTGGAGGACAAGGGGGAACAGAAAATCTTAATGGCAAGTCCTGCACTAGGTTCTTTGAATCATGAGCTTTGCTTGTTAATTGGTCTTATTTCCATGAATAATGTGTTGGTATTTCACTCTGCCCAAATTAGCTTGTCCAAAGCTTGAGAATTGGCTCGCAGGCAGACCAGCCCCCTGCTGCGTTTGGATCTGTGCCTTTTCAGCTGATTCTCCATCTCCAGAGGATATCAATTAAAGCTCTACTATATTCTACAGGCTGTGTCTGTTTGTGTCACATACACACAAAAAACTTATTTGACTGGAACAAGGCTTTAGAAGAACAACCTGCTGTGGGGAGGTTAGATAACAGGCTTTTAACACAGTAGATGTACTTCAAACCTCTCAGACCTTTGACTTCTTGAGGCTAAGACTAGAATATATCAAGGATTTTAATGCTCTTGAAATGACATACTGCTACTATGAAAGCTTTGAAACAGAGAGTGGAGTATTACTGAGTGATAGTGTACATTGAATCTTTAAACTCATTCATGAAAAACATTAGGAGCTGAGTTTTCTTCCCTCCTCCCTCACACTAATTCGATGCTCGGCCTCTCAAGTGCCATGGACCGGGGATAGCATCCATTTGACAATGAAACACCAGAATAGGGGTTTTACCTGTTCAGAGTAGGTTATTAAATTACTTCTGCTAGCAGTTAACATCCCCACTTCAAAAGGAAAACCCTATACCAGTAACTAGCACATAAATCAAAGATGTTAAAGGCTATCAGTGTAACTGCCAAGTCTTCAGATTCACATCCTAAAATAATGGGATATCTGTTCCTAGTTTAAGATTAATTCAGTCTGCATTATTTAGCATTTCTAATATTGGAAAGCTGGACAACCCTTGAGAAGTCCCAGTAAAGTATCAGTAAAATATTTTCTGGGGAAGACAGCCTCTATAAAAAGAGGTATGCCAACTGCGATTAACCTATATTGAAAAGAACAGTAATCAGAAAGGGACATTTCATTAACAATTTTAATTATTTCCAAATCCCTATACAGGTCATACCCCATTAGCAGCAAGGGATTTTTTTATTTTAGTATATTTGCAGGTCATCCCAATGAACAAGAACTCTTTTTCATGGGTGGAGAACGTGGCTATAAAAAATGTGTCTCTTTTTCAGTCTGAAAGCACAGCAACTTGCATCCCCCCACTCCCTATCCCCTCTCCTCTCAAGGTGAGCATTTGCACGGAGCACAGTGCAGCAGCTGTGATGTAACTTTGTGCTCCAGGGATCACAGCTGCTGTCTGATGCTTTCAGCTCAGAGGAGCTGAGCTCCCAGCACTCTGCATCTAACTCTGTTTTGCTGTACTCATTTAACTGAAACGTTTTAAGAGAATAAACTGTAAAGGTTTAAATCGCAACAGAAGGAATGTTTTAAGATGATAGCCAATATCTCTTTTGTTAAACATGGGATCAAGTCTTGCCCAAAGGGTTTGGTCACTGCTGGATTAACCTGAACACACAAAATTCTAATCTGCTCTGCATGAGACATCAAGACAAAAAGGAAAGCTTTTTTTTTTGTGTTTATTCATTTGGTTTTGCCAAGAAACCTGAGAGACTTCATCAGCCTCTTAAGAAAGGCCATAAATCCAGGCTAGCACACAGTGATAAGGGGGAAGAGACACTCCAAGACCTATGTGTAAGCACAAATGCACCTGACAGACTCCCTGGTGTGACATCCCAAAGGTTTCCTGAAGTCCCCAGTGTGTTTCCTGTCTCCTGGGTATATGACCTAGTATGTGTTTGTGACTAAGTTTCCAGCCAGCACATATGTGTCTCGAACCACAGCTTCAGCAAGAACAGCTCCATTGCCTGTACCTATCAGTCAATAAATTGAAACAATCACAAAGGTTTGATATTCTGCTAGACAATGCATTCTGCTAGTCAGAGCCAGTCTAGAATTAAATAGGGATTTTATATTTCTCATTTTCACACAGTTGTAGTTGCGGAGTATTTCAGAGGTGGTTTCAGCAGTGCTGGAATGCCAGCTGTGTACAGCGCTGCGTGTGACTGTGCACAGCATATAGAAAGACAGAGTTACCTCATTTTCCTGGGTGAAATCAAGAGCATCTTCCCCTGATGCAAGCAGAGAATGAAGAATTCTTTGTTTCACCTGTTCCCATTCAACCAGCATTGATTCTCGGTGATACTCCTCAGCCATGGCAAAAGTCTGTTGGTGAAGAAGAACAAGAGCTAAGGAGCATATAGAAACACCCACCAGCCTAACTCTGCTATTAATAGACAAGCCCAGAAATGAAACAGAAAATAGCAGCTACATCAATCAACCAGGTCAGCCCTCAAGAGCTAATGGTGTGTTGCATATTATTTTAACAGGCTTCCTGCTCAGGTACAAGGGGATTCACAAAGCAGGTGTATGTGGAATTAAGACAACTCTCATATACCCCCAGCTGGTAAAAGAGGGAAACTGTGTCTCTTCCATGGCATGGCAGCACAGGAATCTGAGCAGGCCAAGAATCAGTAAGCTTCCTTCTTTAATTTAGCAGCACACACACAATATCCAGGTTCATCACTGATCTTGTGGTTGTTGAGACTTAGCTTCTTTAACAACCCCTAGCTTTCACCTCCCTGGAGGCTACAGAGGTCTGACTTGTTGCATTCTTAACAAATATGTGTGTTTCTTGCCCATAATCATTTTCAAATCTTTACTAGTGTTTTTTCTTTTAAACAGGAAACAAGATAAAATAAAAATCAAAATATTAAGGGAAAATAAACCAGTGTCAAAGAATCATGAAAGACACCAAGAACATAACTTGGGAAAGCATATAGGAAAATCATATCCCAAGAAAAAACCAACCTTTACCTTTAAAATGGCTGATGTGCTACACTGTCTTCAGATACAATTGGGGAACATACGAGAGGAAACAGCTTTTCCCTCAGTAAGGGAAATATTCCCTTATTTTGCCAATAGCATTAGGATAGAGAAGATGCTTCACTACGTTTTCTGTTATTGTTGGGGTAAGACTAACAGCCTCAGGTATACCAGCACAGGAAGTAAGAGAACCTCCACTAATTCTAAATAGAGAATAAGCTGTATTGTGTCTTCTACTTCTTTCCACAGCTCCATGCTGCAACGTACACAACTAAATGTCTCAGTTGGCTAAGTTTTTCATTTCATTGCAGTTCACTGTTAGGATATTGTCTATTAATGAGCAAAACATTCCTCAGAAGAAATGAATTTATAAGAGACAGTAACAGTTTGGCAAATATTTAAGTACAGTGCATGCATGCAACTAGAGCTTAAGATTTGTGTTTCTTTGTTGCCTTATAAAATTCACTTTATACTTTCATGGCAGGATATAGGTCTTACCTGTACCTTCGCTATAATAATTTCAACAGGGTTTTAATATGCTTCAATAGTTACAGCATAATTTTATGTAATTGAAATAATTTAATAATGCTTATGTACTACTTCTTATCATTTGAAAGAAACAGGCTCAGTTCTAAACCTGATGCCTCCAGTATACATGGAAGCAAACAATCATAACATGAGCACTAGGAAGCATGGAATGACATTTCCAAGAAGGAGTTTCAAGACAAACAACAGGAAGCATTTTTCCATGCTGCATAATTCAATTGTGAAAATCACTGTCCCAGAATATGACAGATACCAAATGCACAAACAGATTCAGAAACAGGATTACATGAATTTCTTATCAGAAAACAAGTTGCTGCTCAGATAATCTTCAAAACAACTATTTATTCAGAGGTGAAGATACAGGCGATGAAGAGGGGAAGGCTAACTTTGTCTTTTTCTTACAGACTAAGTACAGATCCCCTTCAAGGGAAGAAAACTGGACTCTGCAGACCTCTCCCGTTTTTGTTTTTAAGCAAAAACGATGGTGCTTTCTTCCAGCTTACCCTCCTCCTAGACTCTTCAATGGCAGACAGCAATGCATTATCTTTTTCATTCTTCAGGAATCCCTGCAAAAAAGGAGAAACAGAGCTTCAGCCAAAAAAATCAGCCATGCTCTAACATCAGATACATACTGTAGTACTCAGTTCTTGCAGCTCTGAGAAGTGCTCAGAGCTCTCTCTGCAGTCCAGTCCCAAGAAGTTCAAAGGTCATTTTATGTCACTGAAGGTACAGTAAGATGCCATCCAGAGCAACATGAAAATGAAAATGCATTAATCCCTTCTTTTAATATGCATTAAATCCTAGTGAAATGTCCTGCTTCTGTTCTCTTTTATATTTGTGTCCCAGCATCTGCTTCCTCTTGCTCTCCATTTGAGGGAGCTAGGATGAAAGCTGGTAGGAACGATAAACCAAGATGAGATTGTAGGACTTGAGTATCCTGAAAAAAATAGAACAGGCTTTGACTTTGCAGCTTCAGGCAAAAGTGGAGCTCTTGGAGGACTGATACAACTGTGAAAAAGAGCCTTAAAAATAGTCAGTTGAGGAAGAATGGAAATAACTATAAACAGTTGGAAAGCATACAGAAAAAGTTTACCACACAGCTTCTCTCCCTGAATACAGCTGGAGTAGGTAAAATGAAAGAAATGTATTTTTAATTCTCAGTATATGAGTAAATCTCAAAGTGGTCAGGTGTGTGTGAACAAACTGATTTAGATGAGCTGTTAGCTCCTAATCCCGAAGGTTACTTTCATGACCTATATTAGGAAATAAAAAATAAAGTTTAAAGTTAAAATAAGTAGCTGTGGAATAAACTGTAGTAACACACAGAGACAACAATCAGGATACATTTATCACATTTGAATTTTCACTGTTACATCACAAATTAAATAAAGCAAGTTGATTTGTATGCCCAGACTTCAACTTAATCATTATTCAGGTCATAAAAAAGAAAAAGAAGCTTTTGTATTCCTCTGAAGTAATCATCTATAAATTATCAACTCCATTAAGTGCTAATATCTTAAAAGTCTGTACACTCACTTCAAAGCACTAAAATCAAAAGCTGCTAACAAACCCAGAGAGAGGGAACTCAGTGGACCATGCTTTATGCTTTTATAAAGAGAAAACACAGTTGCAGCATTGTCCAACTGAATTTGTCAGGAATCAGGACGATTTTGTGCCTTTTAGTCTCCCCATCTTCCTGCAAAGAATTCCTGTAGTGACACATGGAGGTTTGGGCTTTTGGAAAAATATATTTATGGTAGGTCTTAGAAATTGCCCTGCAGCAGTAATACATACAACCACAAGTATCACAGAGTTATACTGAGCTCTGGGAGGTGAGGAGTGATTCAAATCTCCCCAACCTGAAACAATCTGGCAGGACACTGTTGCACAGGTGTGCTGCCTGCTCCCTGCTCCCCAGCATGTGAAATTAAGGGCATGGCACCCTCTCCTGAAATATGGAGAACTAGCATTTGAGGTATGTGGGACAGGCTGTGACCCCCTTCAGCTGGAAATAAGAAGGTGACCCCTTTCTGTACACCAGAGAGAGAACAAGCCACCATCCGCCAAGAGATGTGCAGTGCAGCTCCCCAGAAACAGCCCTTGAATTACACGTGGAACAGAGCAGTCACTGCTACGCAGCCGATTCTTCATTTCACTAGCTGACAGGTCCTGCTTTATTTTTAGGCAATGCCCACAGAGAAATCACAGTTACAACCTGAAAAAAAGGAAGCTAAATCCAGATCCTTGCACACGTCTGGGGACCAACTATTACAGCAGATGTCACCGAGACAAGGGTTGCCGCAGTCACCTAACTGGGCCAAGACCCAGCCTTGGCTCTGTACAGGAGAGGGATGGAGACGTGCCTTGTAAGGCTTGTCCCTGTCTGCATGGGTAGAAGGACTTTGGGAGGGCAACGAGTTTTCTGGGTTCTTTTTTTTTTTCATTTCCCCACCTCCACCCTAAAATGGAGAAAAATTACCTAGAATTAAAACAAGCTATTCTTCTCGACCTTCAAAGCACACACCAATACATGAGCAGAAGAGATAGACCTGTTTCTGATGGTAAAGATCTGATGCTGCAGAGAATGGTGTGTTAGCTGTATTCTAACAACACTGCTAATTTTACAGGCAAAACCAGCTCACAGTCTCCAAGATGCAGACCTACACCTATCAGGATGTGATGGAGGGTGTGAGCTTGCAGAGGTCCTGGATGCCTGGCTCCCTGCTTGCTCTGTGAGCACTGGACTCCTGAAAATCCCAAGAGATACAAGTCGTACCTTTCCTGCCCTTGGTCTTCCCTTCTTTCCTTTCAGGGATGTGTGTCCTAGGAGCTACCTGCCTAGAAATGTACACAGCAATGATGGCAATCAACAGAGTAATTTAAGATGTGCCTGAACTTCCCTTGATGTCAGTAAATCCAGGCTGAGCATCTTAATGAAACCACCCAGCTCCCAGAGAGTTCTGCTAGGTCTGTTTAAGGGATCATATTACACTGAATGCCAATTAGAGGATAATTGTCTTTTTCAATCTCAAAAACTACCTCTTTAGGAAAATAAAATCCTCACACATTCCAAATAACATCTGTATTGCCTCACTAAGGAGAAATACATTTTATAAAGGTTGCCCTATGTCTTATGCTAAACGTTATGACTCCAGCATTGACGATTTCTGCGTCAGTTAATTACAAGCTAATTGTTAAACCTCAGAAGAGGGAGTTTCAGTAACTGATGCTGGAACTCCTGTTACTGCTTGTGCGAGCTGCTTCTACTTAGTTAGGCCAAATAAGAGCTCCTGGGTGTCACTCCAGGCTTTGGTGGCCAGAATTTCACTCATTAAGAAAGTGAGGTGTGTCCGGCTAGCTCCTGGATTCTCTGGATTTATCGCATTGCCACCTAGTGGTGCACTCTGCTTTGATCACCAGACGTGATTTCACGGACATGCATAATGCACACAGATGCACCTCTGCCGCATGAAAAAGCAGAGCCCTGGAACAAGGATAGGCAGAAAGATGGCAGAGATGCACTTTACACTGGAGAATTTTTGTCCTCAGAAATTCCAGGTCACAACTTTAAGGGTTCAAGTTCTCTCTTAAGAATGCTGAGCTGTGAACAGTGCTGGTTGTGCTCACCAGTTACATCTGCCCTAAAAGCTTTCTGCAATCCCAGAGGCAAGGTTTGACTTTGCCACGAACGCTGGCAGACTGTAACAAGGAGACAGAGGTGCAGCGTTCAGCACGCACGGGGAGCGCACGACCCACAAAGCAGGAGCCACCCTCTCGGGGGAGATGCTGCTGATTCTATGAGTAACGAGACATTGCTTCATATTCAGCATCCAAAGAGAAAAGCGGGAAGAGAACAGAGATTATTGTTAGGAGACAAAAGGCTATTTTGTGGAGGCAGATGGCAAAGATAGGAACAGCCAACACGAACATTACTATCATCTCAGAGGTGAAAACCTCACCTTGCAGTTCCCCGTGCACAACCTCTGCCAGTGCAAGGACCCCAGTGTAGCCTGGATTTTGCTTGAAAATTAAAATCTGACTTCCCTGAGGCAGGTTTATGCAAAAAGCTCGTAGAGCCTTAATGTCACATCACTCTGCCCTGCTTTAGTGAGTGGCTTTTGATTTTCCTCTCTGGAAATGTCTGACTCCCACACATCCTTCCTGCAATCTAGTTTGGAAGGGAAGCAGCGTAACTCTTCTCCATCACTAGCTCTCTGCACCACTCACTGCTGAATGTTTCCCACACACCATTTGTACAATATCCGATGCGATGGTGTTTGCAAAACAGGGACACGAGCACAGAAATACACCCACTCTCACACCTTCAGGTTCCCGCTTCTCAGTTAGTCCAGCTTACACTTACATGTCTACTGACTCTCAGCATCTTTCCTAAGCACATTCTAGACCCCTCTTGGATCTCCTACACCTTGAATTTCAGCCTGGTCTCAGAGTCTCGCCTTTTTGCTGAAATCCAGCCTCACTCTGCCTCACTTGATGACAGTCTGTAGAAGTGGCCCGACAGTGGAAGGGCAAAACAGGACCCACGGCAGCCTGTGCTTGCTCCCCTATTACCTCTCACCTCAGACAACCACTGGCTGACACAGGCTGGTTTGACAGCAACCAGCACCTGCCTTGCTCCAGCCTGAATTCCAGCAAGAGACTGTTCCAGTAGTTCATTATCAGTACAAAAAGGCACACGTGGACGCACTGATGGTCTCTTTTTGACAGGAGACTGAAAGTCTATTCCATTTACTGCAGTAATGAGGTTAGTAAACTCCTGGCTGAGAGAAATCTCTTAATTACTTTCATCAGGCAGGCCATACTTTTAATACTTGATCTTAGTATTCAAGCTGTCAAGAGAAGGTGACTGTTGCCAAATAGTATATTGAGGCCTTGGATGTTGACAGCAATGGATACTTCTTCACTGGCACAGAAAGAAAGAAGAAAATGAAATGAACAATCTGGGACCATTTCAAGTCAATTGCTCTTTGATTAAAATATTTGCGAGTGCTGTATTTCCAGCAGATCCAGTGAATCCAGCAGGGACAGTTACCAAANCAGGCTCAGTTACAAAAAAAAAAAAAAAAAAAAAAAAAAAAAAAAAAAAATATCACTCTTTGCCAACTCCAGGTGAAGCACCTGATTTTATTATTTCTACTAGCAATTCTAAGAAACAATTTGCTAAATACAATTCTGTTGAAAACGTGGACACATTTGAGCCACTCCTGAGGTGGTGTACCCTGGGCACAACCCTCCTGGCCATGTTCTCTCTGGAAACAGAAAATGAAGCAAAACTACCTGGCACTTTTAAAATCTAAATTATTGTTTGTGCTGACACAAGCATCAGTGCTTGCTGGCTGGCTTTAAATAGATAAGCCAAAGAGTGAAGAGCCACGGCCAACTATTGTATTCCTGAGGTTGGGGACACATCAGTGCAGCATGGGCAATATTTCAGTCTATTCACTCTTCCTCTGTATATGTGACACCACCCTGTCTTGGAAGCTTCCACAGGTCTCCCATGATTTGTTTTTGAGAAAGTATCAGGTATTTTGGCTAAAGCCATGCAGATAAGCAGCTTCACTACATACCTTGGCCTGTGCAATACTATGCCCTTCAAAGCAGCAGGGCAGATGCCCAAAGATCAGCTACCAAGTAAAACGAACCAAGAGCATTTGTGAAATTGGCTTTCTCCATGGAGAGCTTCAGATGGCAAAACTGCTATGGGGCCAAAATAGACTCAGGGCAGAGAGGAAGACAACCCAAGGAAGGGTGATTCACCAGTCAGTATCACTTCATAGCTGCATGAGAGGCAAGGAACGCATCATTCTACACAGACAAAAAAGTCCACTGCAAAGGATGGTGATGGTTTGACAAGTCTCACCCCATAGCTGTATACGTTGTTCAATCTAAGGATGTAGCAATACAAAATTTCCCTAGCCTAAGACAGTTGCACTTGTCAAACTACATTTCTCAACTTCTTACCACCATGTTTAGAGAGTGGGAAATCCTGCAACATTTTTAATTCCCTGTTGACTGAACAGGAGAAGCAGAGAAAAAACAGAAGGCTTTAGAGTTTGATAGGACCTAAGAGTTGGTTGTTGCATCAGAGACTTTCAAAGCAACAGCCATGTTGAAGCTGAAAAGGAAAAAGCACGTAGCAATAGCTAGAACACAAAACTGTTCTAATACAGCCCAATGCCGGGCTTAGAGAAGATCTGCTGCTCTGCTACCTGCCTTCACAGGATTCAATCACATCCCCCCATGCACTGTGACCATGCTACACACTTGTAGCCAATACTCATGCTCAGCTGGTTTGAGAGTCAAAACTAGAAGAGTTTTTCCCCACCCTGCAAGCCAAAAGCATTTGAGTGACAGTAAGTCATTAAAATATACAAAGCCTGGCTTCATCTCTGCTTCCTTGCGTGACTAGTAGCAATTTTAAAGATTACTTCAGGGTTTTTAAAGTAGCTTCCTGCTCCAGCAAAATCAAATTTTGCAGAGCTGCAATAATGTCTTCCTTTCATGATGGAGAAGCAGCAACCTGGGCCTCACCCCAGCAGCAGCAGGAGTCGATGCACGCCAGGCTGGAGTCCAAGCGCAGTGCAGAACAAGAGGGGCACCCCCACTTGCCCAGAAGGCTCTCCCTGGGGCTGTGTGCACCATGGAAGATGCACAGCAGCACCCTTTCCCAGAGACAAGCACTGGGGCAGGAATGGGTCTCCCCTACCTTCACCATTGGCACATTTTGATGCAGTGCCCAGGTTCAAACACAGTCTTTAATCTGTGTTACAGAGTGAGCCTTAAGCAAATATTTACAGAGAACTCTCTGCTGCTGGTTAGTACCCACAATGCAAGGATCTAGTACTCTTTTCTGTATTGTTTTACTGGTTTAGACTGATCTCTGAAACTCATGCAGTTTTCACAGTAATCTTTAGACAGTATCCAGGAACACTGGATTTTGCTTTGTTGGATAAATATCATTATTGCTTCTAGCCGTGACAGGAGAAACTCAAACTGCTGAAAGAAGCATTCCTTGGGAAAATCACGGATCAGCTCTAACATAAGCAGGGGCAGATGGTGCATGCTCTTTGACTCTTGCTGGGCCTGTTTGAATCTGGCAAGTGAAGACTGGAAATGTGTTCCTCATACATACAGGCTTGAAGGGAAGAAATACAAATACCTCCTGGCTTTCACTTCAGCCAGGACACCATCCATTAAGCATGGGAGACTTGTATCAAACCATCAGTTATTATCAAACCATCCCCAGCACTCAGAGGCACCACCACATCCCACATCCAACCGCAGTCCTCCAAAACATATCTGCAACATGTGGCCGGCAAGGAGAACGCAGGTAGCTGCAGTGAATAGAAGCAAAATTTACCACAAAACATACAGGGAGCACAGCTTTATCTTACTGGAAATGTCTAGAAAAATACCACTGCTCAGATTTCCTGCAGGAATATTGTGCCAGGCACTCAGCAGCGCCAAAATCGAACTCTCTGCTATATGGTACTGCTTGTTCCATGTATAAATGGAGATCATCACTGCTGGCAAGAAACATGACTCTGCTTAATTTTAGTTTCTTCTAATTCAACACAGAATGCTCGGTGAGTTCAAGCACTATGAGATTTCAGTATTTCACTTAAAACAGTACTTACAAGTGGCTTAACTCCTAACATAACAATGAAAATTCATCGCAGTGTCCCTGTGTATTTTAGATTTTACAAAATACGTCAAGAGACATAGCCAAGATTTAACAAATCTAAGTGCAATTAAAATGAGTGAAGTACGACACTTTTAAAAAACATCACAATATATCAACCATTGCAATATATATAATATATACTACTTACACAGCATACCTAATTATTAGAATATTAGTAAATATCCATACTATTTGTTCTGTCTCTCCCCTTCATCACAGTGGAACCGAAGTAACTTCAATTACACAAGTTACTTTCTTATTCTCAGACTCTAAAAATCATTGCCGTGTCACACTGGGCTGCACAGCACATGGAAATGCTGTTTAGTAGGTTTTTTCAACGTCACAAAGACTTTAATGGCATAAGACTAAGATAATACATTTTTAAATCCAAAATTTTGCAGTAAAGTTGATTAGAATGAGGTTCTCTTTCACATGCAATCACCAGCCTCCACTGCACAGATCATTTTTGACAGCAATTGTTAATGCAACACAAAACTAGGGTAAACAACAGTGCTACTTTCTCTAGTGATCCTGTCTTTCTCCCCAGGCACATACTCATTTTCCTTCTCCCTATGATATAACTGGGAATGGTTCAACAAGAATCCCAGGTCCGATCGAGGTACAAAGCATCAAGGAGATCTGCGCAATAACAAAATAGAAAGTCTAGAATGGCCCTAAACTGCTGAGAGATCATGCAAAGAACAGGAGGATTAACAATCAAAAAAAAAATCTAGAAGTAGAAAGATATTACCATCTTTATATTCCTGAATATTTTAATCAGGAATATAAACATCTCTGAGTTTTATTAACTGAATAAACAAAAATGGAAAACTACAAAGAAGGTAGACAGACTTTTGCTGTTCAACTGTGGCAGTAGGAGATGTTACTCAAGAAGAAGCTTGTTCAGCTGACTAACACTGGTACATTACACCTGAAAACATCTCAGATGGTGTTTCTGTTTGTCTTATAATGTCACAAAGGCAATTAAACACAATGCTACCTCACTTGGAATTACACCTTCTTGAGCGAGGGAATCTTTCCACACAGATGAGGCCAGCAGGACCAGCAGCTGGACTCACGGGAAGCCCATCTCCTGTGGCACCGGCATTTCACCATCGGCAACGGTATCAGCGCAGAGCAAAGAGACGACACAGTCTGAAACCTGAGCTCGTTCATCAAGTTTCCAAATATATGGCTACCCGTTTTTCTCGACATTTTTGAATGCACAGGGATGAGCTTAGTGTGGGGCTGTGCTCAGTGCTATGGTGAGTGGCTGCAGCCTCTCCCCTGCGCTATACAAGTCCTCACATTATCATCATGATTAAAAAATACAAACCTACAAAAATCACAAACGCATCAAGAGATCCACAATCAAAACAAAACTCAAGGCTTTGCCTCTTCTTGGAATTTATTTTAAGTAAATTAAATTATGAGATAATTCCAGTGGGCTTGAGATCCACAATCAACCCCATAGTAAAAATATTTATAGCATGCAAACATAGATAATTTCTGATCATCCACTAGAATAAGCAGCTATACCTGCCTCTCCGGTATCATGTTTTTAAGGGAATACTGTGAAAAAAACTACAGATTTAAATGATTTGATACCTTCATTGTACAGTCATAACTAAGGCTGTAAATGTAATACCTCTTGCTGGAAACATCCTCACATCAGGCAGGACACCCTCAGATCAAGCCATCGAAACCAATTTCACTGATGACGCCATTTTCTTACTTATTTCGCTGCCATTTTAGCATCATGGTTACTCCACATTTCCTTGAGAAGTAGCTGTGCATTCTCTGCTCTAAGAGGAAACCATGCTCGAATAACAGGGCGACAAATGAAACCTGTATGTTGAATTTCTGCCCATGTCACATCCCTGTATGGTAGCGGAAGGGATGAATGAAGCACAGTTGGCATTGCAGACCACACCTCAATTCCCTGTACTGAGAGCTGGAGGAGTCTCTCTCGAAGGTGCAAGCTGAGAAACTAGCTACTGGAAATCCATGGGCACCACACAAAAAATTGATACAACTGAGGAAAGAGGAGTGTCCAGCCCCTCTTTCCTCAAGGGGAGATCAGGAGGTATCTCTCCGAACCCCACAGAAACATTGGCTAGTAAGGGAGCAGTTTGAAAAAGAAGCAAAAGGCATAAAGGAGGCACACAGACAAGCTTGCAGTGTCTGCCGCTGGACTAATTGTACATTAGCATTAACGTATAGGCAACCACAAAAACCCACTTACCCTGGCAACAGAAAATTAATTTCTCAGGATCACATCCAAAAGCCAAACAGCCATCCCAGTCAATCAATAAAGTATTCCTTATCCTGAAATTGCATTTCTGATGGATCACCAGCAAGAGGGGCAAATTATTAAATAAACCCGCTACTCATTAACACCCAGCCTCCTCTAGCTCACTTCTAAAAATTTTATTGCTGTCCTTCAGTCTCCCCCACCCCTTGTTAAGTGCTTTATCCTTCTGCTTGTCTGACTGGGAACATGTAACCCTGCTGTTTGCGAGAAACAGGGATGCTCTCAGGATTTTTTGAAATCCTTGATTGTTATTTCCGCATCTCTTTCTTCACAATTTCAGATAAGTAGAAACAATTAAATGCCTTCAAGTTAGTCTGAAACTGTAGGTAACAAAACAGTAATGAAAAAAATTGGTTCTCTTTACCTCCTCTGGATTGAAGTAGTGAGCCTGGCAGCACTGAGTCTGACACTGTCCCTGTTCTCAGGCTGACTCAAGGAGAAAGATTTCAGCTACCATGCCCCCATCCCATAGCTGAAAGCCTGGGTACTGCCTTCCTGAACGTTCCTTAGGAGCACGAGTCATCTTTCTGCTTCTTGAAAAGAAATGCCAAGCAGCATCTTCCAGCCTCCATCTGCATTTCAGACAGAAAGCGCAGCGAATGCTCATTGCCTCGAAGGGACAACGCCTGGTTCAGACATGAAAATCCTGTCAGCACTGGAAATGCGACAACCAAGTTACACCGGGATGCAAATCCTAAACCAGCATAGGTGGCTTTCCCCAGTGCTGTACCTCCACAAAGGGGGTTCCTATAACATTTCTACTGAAGTTTGAAGTCTCTCAGCAAAATCCATACAGGAAAGACAACCTTTCCCAAGTTAAATTTACTTTAATTCGCTGATAGTGGCTAACACGACAGAGGCAAGATTACATTCACTGTAGTTTGAAGAATGTGGTTTTTGGTTTTTTTTTTTTTTTTTTTTTTAATACACACTGGAATGTCAAGAAAATGTGCAAATTTGAAGTTCAGCCCTCTTAAATAACATGAGATGATTTGGCAAAATTATCCACCTGAGTTAAAAAAATAAGCCCAAGTTAGCTACCCCATTCTTCCTCAGTATTTGTAAATAAATCATAGCTACTTTGTTCACCTAATAGCTATTTTCAACATGACACCTTAGCCCTTAGAATAAATATAAATATTTTACTGACAGTGAAAGCAGCAATTTGGAGTTCATACATGTCATGATATCCTTAAATCCTCAATTTAAACATGCCATGGTCTTTAGAAATGGTTTTTCTTTACTACATTACTGATACATTTCACAAAGTTAATTATTTAAATTACACATGAATTAACTATTATAGCTCATTAAACTATGAAACAGAAGTCTGAAATACGCCTGTTATAATTACACAACTTATATTTTAAAATGTTAGACATTGAAGGGCTCAGAGAGAAAAGCATACATCCAAATTCTCTGCTGCCATAAATATGTTACAATAAACACTTTATCCTTTTTCAGGTTATTTCTCCTATTGTGTAATAAACCTAAGATTTAAACTTTCCAGACTTGGGGCATGAGGCCGGTGTGCTGAAGATACACCAGAGACAATAGGTTTCCATTTTTCTCCTCTGGCTGTACTCCACCCTGGCTAAGGAACTGTCTAGCAGTGCATGCCTTTATTTGTGCCTTGCATTAACAAGGCACACAAGCTTTCGGACTTTAATGTAAATTAAATGTCAAGTCCAGATGCTGCCAACAGATATCACGGAAGACCCTGCTATAAGAGACCTACAGCTAATTGTTCATTACAGTGGCTCAGTCATTTATTCATACATTAATTTATAGAGCTTAGTTGAAGTCTGTCTCCCACCCACTTCAAACAAAGGAAAATAATTTGCCACGCTGTACTAACTGCAAGGATAACTGAGCCGTCTCCCATACGGGGTCAGTGGGGACGGGATGGTTTCCTCCATGTTTTTACACAGGCAAACCACACACTTCATTGTCCTTTACTTCATTTTTCGCTGAGCTGCTTTTGTGGAAAGACCCCCCCCTTGCACAGGTAATCTGGTTGGAGAGAGGCAACTTTTTGGCCATGCTATGCCACTGTTCCACGTCTTCCATCTGAGCATTTCTCAGTTGACAGAAGGAAGAGTGCAGAACATGGCACACAGGCAGCTTAATATTTGGGGAGGGAGCCCCAAAGAAGGTAAGTCACTGTACTGCAAGAGCCCAGGTGCTGTCCCAGCACAGTATGTTTTATTAAACAGCTTCCTTTCATACACAAAAATAGAATTGAAAGGAAAGGAAAAAAATCAACCCACCCTGTACTTTTGTCCCCATACCAAAGCCAGGCAGAGCTCCCAGTTTCATGCAGCCTCTGAGTCCCCAGATCTGAGAGTATTAAATGAGCTGCCACCCACCCAGCTAGTCACGGCCACCACATTTATATAAATGTTAATTCCCTGACTGCTTCCCTTTACTATGACTTTACTGGATTAACCCTTTTCATAATCTATCCTATTCACTTAAAAGAGAAGTAGGATCTAGGCTGCAAACTCCAGTTGACTAAGCAAATATGCTTCACCACCTCATTTAAGAAATTAACAACAAAAAAAAAGCAAATCTCCAAGTATCTTCATTTGCTTTGAAAGAGTAAAAATATTTTCTCTTTTTTGTCCTACATTTGAAATCCTTACTTCAAAATAAAACTAAGAAAAGTTTAACACGTCTTCTAAATAAATCATAAGTGCATATATAAGAACGGGGGAAACAGAGTGGACCAGCATCTCTGCACCACAATGAAAATCAGGAGAAAAAAAATCATAATCAAATAGCATCTTTATTTTTTGTTTAAAATACTCCCATAGACTTTTCATAGCCTAGGGAAGAGAAAACAGGAATAAAGGCATTCAGAAAGTTATGCTACTGTATTTCTGCTTAAATGAAAAGCAAAGTCAGCAATGTCAAGAGGGTCTTTAAAAAGGCAACACATATGAAACCCAAAGCAGACGCTGGACTGCCCCACCCAACAGCTGCCTAGTGAAGAACATTGGAAGGTAAAGGCACAAACCTTCCTGTTTCTTTTCTGTGAGCAAAGGACCTTTTCTCCAAAACTACCCACCTGTTCTCCTCAATTACTCACCTACAAATTAAAACAACCTGCAGCAACAGTACAAAGAAAAACTGCCATAAAAGACACCTGAAGGAAAATTCTCTATTATCAAAGCAAGCTTTTAACCCTCATTTAATATATTTTAAAAGACAGACATTCCTACCTGTAGATCTCAGTACTGAGGAGTTACAAACCTCTTAATGCTGGCTGTAACTGCCCCACTTCAGCTGCCTGGTATTTAGGCTTACGCAGCTGTATCTATCTATTAATTTTCAAGTTTTCTCATCTTAAAAAATATATATATATATAAATCAAACCTGCAAGTCCTGAAATGGCTGAGACAGTCAAGAGTCCAGCAAGACAATAAGAAAGCAGCTGCTTTCCACGGCTGAACACCACTGTCTGTAAAGCATCTATGTATTTTTTTCCAGTGGTGCTTTATTCAAATTCTAGGGAAAGCATCAGTCTGAAACCAGTAACTGATGGGAGTAACAGTTTATAGGTTACAGAAGGATATTTTATTGTTAACGGACTGTACCATGTAGGAATTAGGAGGGGGTGAGGCGGCAGGCAGGCAAGAGGAGAGAGATGCTACTATTTTTTTTTTTCCCTGAGCCACTGCAATTACTCTGATGTGAATTTTTGATGACTTCCGACATATTGCATGGTTAATAATCGTTTCAGCTGTCATGTTTGGTTAATGTGGAAAATGCATTTGCTGCATTGTGATGCAGCACTCCAGCCACAGATTGTAACACCAGTTGTGAAGCTATTCCCTTAACTGAGCTGCATGAATTTGCACATACCATGAGGCTGAAATAAACGGTAGTTTGATTTTTATACAGCAACTGAAAGCTTCTGCCATTTTAAACCTGCAGAGCTGTTGGTACAACTTGTACAGGCAGATAATTTTACTGCATATTAATTGGTGTCGATGCTCTTTAAAGGGGCTTTGATTCTCCATTGTTTTGCTGTGTTTGGTTATTTAGCAGTTAAGAGACTGAGATACTATTTACGTCAAACGTCGCTTTTTTTGTAGCTTTACACAGGTTATTGAATTGTAAGCATATATACATCAATAAAACTGTCAGGACTACAGAAATGCAGCCTTGTTATTCATACAGGCTCAACCTACTTCTTCCTCCATATGATATTTAAGAGTGTGTGTATATATAACCTTGTCTCACAAATGATTGCACATGAGGCATGAAAATAAAATGATTGCACGTAAGGGGTGAAAAGATGCTGCTTACAATCAAATAAAGAGAATTTTATTCACAAAGTACTTCTTCACCTACACTTTAAACACCAAACAGAAAAGTATAAGGTTACATAAATAGTTGTGTGTGCCTTTCACTGTCACCCGTAGAAAAACAATGCTGCAAGCAATCATGCAATTACAAGAGATGTAAAACAGCAGAGATGAAACCACGCTAAGAGCCAGTCACCCGGTGATTAAAGTCAGGCCAGTGTATTCCAGCAGTCAGGTGATGGTGCCATCATTACAGTGCAGAAAGCCACAGAAAAATCGAGAAACAGACCACCCCCATCTTCAAGAAAAAAATTAGAAGCACCAAAGGAATAAAGAATGCACTTGCTAATATGCCAAAAGTACAAGCATGAAGAAGCGTTTCACAGAACGTGTGTGTAACACTATGGGGAAGTTACTGTCACAGGTCTCAAGTGCACATTTAACCTAGGGTGCCAACCCAGCTCCAGTCTGCAAACTGCTGAATTCTCTGAATTCACTCCCAAATTCAAAGTTCATTCTTTTTAAATTCCAGAACAACAGCCCTGCTGCCGCATTACCTCAGTTCACAGTTCAGTAATTCTGCTCACAAATGCACATCTTGAATTTACAAACACACACAGGCAAAAAAATCCAGACTTGAGATGTCTACATTTAAAGAAGAACAAAAAGCTATCAGGAGAGTGTTCTACTGTGCATGAACACTAATATACCTGCAGAATCACCACCAATTCATTACTTCTGTTTAAATTAAAACAACACTGCAATGTGTATGTTGGACATGAACTATCAGAAAATATGATGCAGGACATTTTATACGGAAAAAACAGGAGTCTCTAAATTAACATTGAACTCTCTGATTTGGGAGCAATTCCCATGAACAGGATTATGTCTGCAGAAGGTACTCTGTGGCTCAGGCTCACCTACCCCAAAGGCATCACTGCACCTTGCACAATTCAGACTTTCACAGGTGGCAGAGTAATCTCTTACTGTGCGTTTTGGCTTTGAAATGAGCAAACTACCTCAAAGGTGATTTTCCACAAGTGACTGCAAGGAGCAATCCCTCCCTACTTGTGACCAAATGAACATCAAATATCTGAATCCTGCTACCAGGCATTTCATGAGTGGAGAAGGAAGACAGGTCTAAATCCAACATTCTTAGTGGAAAACTGCAGTCAGTTGCATTGCAGGGAAACTTATCGATCACAGCCAGCTACACCCCATTGTGCAGGCAAAGTCCCTTTTGGGAGAGGAAGGTTAATACACTTGCAGGGATAATTTAACTCTGGCATTCCTCCTGCATTTCTGAGCATCCATGTCTGGCACCATCCCTGCTGCTGGGCTTGCCTCAGTAACTCGCCACTCACCTCACACACACACTGCTCTGGCTTTGATGGCTTCTCCCCCTCCATACGTCTTGTGTGCATAACCCACTAGTGGGTGCAGAGACAGAAGCACTGAGGATACACAGAGCTTTTGCTTCCCAGCCAAACTCTGAAACAAGTAAAGATACCTGGAGAGACAGTTGACTCTTAAGGACAGACAGCAGCCTCCCAGTGTTTCAGGAGCACAATCATCCATCTGGAGCTGCTAGGCACAACTTTAAAGATGCTGCTTTTAACAAGAGACACTCTGTTATTTTCCAGCCATGTAATGCTACTGCAGAAGCTCCTTGGAACTGCAGATCTATGCATTACAATCAGCATAATTATATATCTGTGCTTTGTTTTACGTATCGCATTGCCAGGGAAAGCCTTCCCGGTGTAGCTCAGCAAAGCACTGTATCCCATTACCTATGGATTTCTTAAAGCAACAGCTTTGAGGGATATGAACAGAAACTACCCACCCCAAATGGCTGTTAGTGTAAACAACTGTGAGTGCTAACCCAGCTAAGATGTCGGAACTGCTATCTGTTTCACTGACAATCAATTTAGTGGAGCGTTCAGTCAGCTCACGCATCAATCACTTCTGCACTCCGATGTGACTGTGGGAGGAGAAGGAAAACTACCGTTCAGGGCCGCTGGGCCTCAGCTAAGGAAAACCACAAAAGTCTTCCGAGTAGAAAGCATCAAATATCTAAGAGAATGACAATGCAAAGAGAATGCAGAAGCCACCGGAGTAAGAATATCCTTCTCTGGGTCAGGATCATTCCCTCACTCTATCTCTGGGTGTCCACAATGACCTCCTGGCTTGTCAGGTAAAGCTTCACCTCTACAGTGAAGGAGATTCCTTCATCACGACTACAAAAACCAAAAGATGCAATCACCCTTACCTTAAAAAAAAAAAACCAACCAAAAAACAACAAACCCACCAACAAACCATATAACATGGTGGCCTGCAATCAGTAATATCACCTCCTTTTCTTTCAGTCTTGCACTGGACAGGGATGAGGTGGATAATAGGACCAGCATCCCTGGATCTGCTCCTGTATTAGCTCTGTTTTGAAGCCCTACAGTTTCAAAGTCTGCCATTGCTGGTGAGCATTAGCCAGCAAAATTGAGAGACATTCCGAGCAGTGAGTTGTAACAGGGATAGGTAGCTCCTTCCCAATATTTCTTCTCTGCTTAATCCAGCACTGTAACAGCAGCAGCAAATACTGCACTGTCATACTGGCTCTGGAGAAAGCCTTAAAGCATTAGCTGGTCCTCTAGGCAAGGCCAGCAGGGTGATTATCCAGCATTAATGACAGGCGAGGTCTCCTCCTCTGCTTTCAGCTCTGCACACTCATCCTACCCCTTCAGAGGGATGCAGAAAGAGCAGCCAGAGAGTTCAAGAGTCCAATCCAAGCAGGTTGTGGAGAAGAGAAGATGAAGAAAACCCAGGCTAACACTTTAACATCACTACAGTTATACACCAGCAGAGCAAAAAGTCAGGTTGAGTGTATTATGATGCTACTGGCCTGTCTAGCAGGGAATTTGGCCTTCGTTGCAAGGGCTAACTTATGTGAACTAAGACAAATGAGCTACCCAGAGTCAAAACAAAAACTAGAACTGGGAAGTGAGCAGCTCCAGTAATCATCACAGAGAACCATCCTCCTTCAGGGTAAAACCACCAATGCGCTCACAACTGGGAGTTGCTGCCTTGTTACAGAGCTCAAAGGACACCTGAGTTTCAACACAGCTTTGGAACTAAATAAGAGGCAGGATGTAAAGGCAGAGAGCGGGAAACACCCCTGAGAGAACTGACTGACCAGGCAGATAGATGGGGAAGTGAAACACAAGTCCTGTAAAATTAAAAGAGCGCTGGTCCCAAGCAGGGGAGAGGTGGGGGGAGCCCAGCCAAGCAGAGAGGATTAGCACCAACACTGGCAATGCTGTTACTGCCATCCACACCCCAATTAGTGGTATCATTTGTCCGGCTGAATGAGGAACTTGCACTCAATTCGGCAATTTGACAGGGTGTCACTGAACTACCTCACGTCCATATTTATCCAAGAGGCAAGAGCAGGAACCAGTTTTAATTAGAGCCTATTTGACAAAGAACTGAGGGTATTACCCATGCTCTCACCATCAAGTGATAATTGAGATGTAATCGTTTAAACAAAGCGCAACAAGTGTCCATTTACCCAAAGCCATTGTTAAATATCCACTAGGAGATTTATTTTCAAAATTATAATGTGCCATGAATATGCAAACCACTTTCCATCTTCAGCACTGAAGAGAATAATCACCTTTAAAAAAAACCCACACCACCAAAAACCACAACTGAAAGCCAAACAGCTATTTTGCAGCAGAATCTGAGGAATGTTTTAAACATGCCAATGCTAATTTAAAGGAGGGGGGAGAGAAGTGATGGGTCTACTTTAGGGCCATTAAACTATGTCTGGAAAGCCCTCTTTTGTACAGCATTAGCCTGCTGTAAGTCTGTAATTATGAGGAGAATGTGTTAATTTTTAATTCAGATTGCTAACCCCTTTTTTATATACAAACCCTGCATGTCAATCCCTCTTGCAGATGACTGTAAGCACTGACATGACAAAATTCAACCCTTGGTGGTAAAAGCAGGCTCTCCCTGGGAGGTTTGGCACTGTGAGTTGGAAAGCAACTCAACCTCATAGTGAAATAGCTCTTTTATAAAACTGTCACCTCAGCATCGTGGCAAGCAAATCCTCTTGACCCACAGCCTATTAAACCAGAACCATATGGCCAATGATATTCACACCTTCATTTCTGCATTATTCTGTCTGGCTACTGAAACTCTAACACAGTTTAGAACACAGGAAGCTGAATTCTCACATCCCTCACATTCTCAAACACAAGGAAGCACAAGATGAGGAAGTTAACCTAACACTGCCCACACCAAGTTAATGGCTGTCAAACACTAAACTCATTTTTCATCTCTTCTGACTCCTACCAATGCCAGCAATCCATGGAGGAACCTGACTTAAAAGCATGCTTTGACACAGTCCAGCAATGAATTATTAACTCCAGCAGAAGCCACAAAGTGTCAGCTAGGAGCAAACATGAGCCTTCTATGATGATTAACCAAAATGCAATTATCAATGCTCCTGCTTCTCACAAACGTCTCCAAATTTCCCATCACATAAAGTCCAAAAGGCACCACACAGAAATGTACATCCGCATGTATGAAAACAGAAACAATTCTGTGCTTTAACCTTTGTTTCTTCAGGGTTATATCATCAGCTGTGAGTGGTCGGAGAGAAGAAAGCTCTGCCTTGCCACCTGCATTACCAACAATTACACATAGACAATTACACAACACTAACAGAAGAGTCATATATGCAGAGCCAAGTCCATATTTTTAATTTCCACAGCAATTCAATCCATCTTGGACTGGATAAAATGCAGTCACAGAACCTTGCCTGCAGATTCAGAACCATCTTGGGCCATGTTACATCAATTAGCACAAGCTGTTTGCAGCCCAGAGCCTGACTGGGCACATAGAAGCAGCTGTGGCTCCCAGCCCGCTCACCAGTAGTAGAAAGATAGATGCATTCACCCCTTATGATGATGAGTGCTACCCAAAAGGGCAGCCCAGCTTCCGTCTGAAAGGCATGGGCCCACCCTGCCAGTTGGATGTAAGTTATGCACCTCTAGCAGCATCCCACCATTCAGGAAGAACAACTTGCTCAATTCTCTGTCAAAGGAATCCAGACAGCTCCCCATATTAAACCACAAGGTGCCAAGAAGCAACGAACACTAGAGATGGACCTAAAAAGACCTGCTGAATCCCAAAATGCACAAGGATGTTTGCTTGGAATTGGGTGCCATGCCATTCTGAAATTAGCAGTGAAAAGCCAGGATAAAGACAGCATTTTAGGGTTTTTTTAGATGAGAAGATAAAATTGTGCTTTTCCTTTAATTACAGCTGCCAGCTCTGAAGAAAGTGGCACCAGAACGGCTGGCCAGCATGGAAAATGAACACCCACAAGCATGCTGGTTAAAGTGAAGAACAGCAGCGCATGGCTGCTTTGTCAAACTATCCTTGTATTTCTCATAGTGAAAGTACAACTGAAATCAGTATTGGCATCTCTGCAGGCTTAATGAGAAGTCAGGTCTACTCTATTCAGGTCTTTATACTGTGCTCATTACATTAATATCCAAGTCCTGCATTAAGTGACTTGACTAACATCTGTCAGTGTTGTTTGTTCCTTTCTCCATTTCCTGAAGGAGTGGAAACACAGTGTTCAAGCAGATCATGGGACACCCAGCAACTGGGAAGGGATCTCCTTCAGCCCTGGCTCACACAGAGCATGGCCATGTCTGCCTGGTTAATGGTTTTGTATCATAGTCATTGGCAGAATGATTAAGCAGCTATACATATTAAAAGCACCAGGTCTCCTCCCAGCAGCATTTCCATGCAGGATTGACACGACTGGAAGACAAACAAAAGTCTGTCCTTTGTGGACCAAATTAAGTCATTTAGAGTTTTATCATTTCATTTCTCCGCCTGAATATCCTTGCCTTGTCATCTTACATTAGATAATACTGAGGTTACAACTTCCAGCAGAGGAAATAAAAGCATCCATCTGTTGAATTTGGCTGAAAGGGACAACAAAGGTATGAATAGCTTATCCTGCCCTTAAATCCCTTACAAAACACCTATCTTAAAGCTACAGAGGTTTCACCTGGATATCAAAAGTAGAAGACTGAAGTCAGTAATTATTACTTTTGTACTCACATGCCTTTCCCCTTTCCCAATGATTATCCATCTATACATCTCTATTCCGATGCTGAAAAGTGCTTGTGTCACCATTTCTTCCAAGTTATAACCCAGTAATTCTTTGCAAAGACATTGTGAGGACACTGAGATAGCTCGAGAATGGGAAGAGCTAAAAGGAAAATAACTGGGAGGGATCAAATCTTAGACTCAATCAAGATGATGAAGGATTGGCAATGCTACATGTCTTAACATCAGCTATCTGGAGTTAGGAAGATGCTTCTAGTAAAAACGAATGCCCAGAGAAAGGTTAAAACTCAAGTACATGAACTTGGTAGAGATTGGAAAACAACAGGCTGCAGGGGATCAGACTCTCACCACCGCCTTCTCCTCATTTATCCATCCAAACCTTCAAAATGGAAGGCAAAAGAAGCCCACTGAAACTGAGCCACCAGCTGTTAGATTAGAAGAAAAGCAAGGACTCATTCCAGATGATTGAGGGGACTGCACAGAGCTTTCATTTAATGCAATGTGCATAGCCATACAAAACAGGGATTAGTCTTTTACAAAAAAAGAACAACCTTTTCAAGTGTATAGATTAAGAGACTCTCAGGAAGGGACAGAGGCTGACTCAGAAAACTATTAAAAGGACAAAGTGACTTTTAAATAGAGGTCACTAGTTCAAACACGAACTAGATCAGTAGTGGCCAAGACTAAAGCATCTAAAGACTGATTAGTGGTGTAAACAAAAATGTGTTGTTAATCCTCCTTGAGCTCCTGCTACACATGAGCCCATATTGCAAGACCCATGCAGAAAGCAATGCAGGATCTACTTTCTGTCCAGCCCTAGAGGAACAGCCAGGGCTTAGGTGCGTACCCAGAGAGCAAGTGCCTGTCCCTAGCCAGTGCAGAAGTGAGACAGATGCACTGCTCCATTTGCTTAAAATGGCCAAGTTATTCCTTCTGGTTATGATAGGCTATCATAGTGTGCTCACAGGTTGGTTGCTGGATACGTATTATCAGATACTGCACTGAACAACACCCACTTAGCATCTATAAACAAGCATTAAGATCACACTGCAGGTTTCCAGTATTATTTTGTCAGAGAATTTCCCTGTGAAAATACTTTGCTGATTCACTAATGTCATACAACTTATATATTCATGAAAAACAGACCACCAAATGCCATTTATCCTTTCCCCCAACAGGGCTCAGAAGAGGCTCCAGTTATCCCTAGAGATCTTGGAGCACTGCAGACTCAGGAGTATATTATGAGAGCCTTTACTGCAGAACATCCTTCCAGAGGACATCCAAAGAGGGCAGACAGTATTCCAAAACATACATTTCAGTAATGAAAAGCAGTAAACACACAATGTTTACCACTCAGGAGGTACACGCAGTAATGCAGCCACTTTAACTTTGGTAACCAAGCACAACTTGGGTATCTCCCATCTACCTTCACAGGGAATCACAGCTCTAATATACCCCACAGCATGCTGTAAAACACAGACATCCAGTGAAGCATTATCCTTCTCACTATTACTGGGAACTATAATACAGGTTGCAGATGTATTTACAGGGGCGGTTGTGTCAAATCACTCTTCACCTACTATTTAAGCAAACACTTCCTTATGGACCTGCAGTTTAAACAGCACAGTCATCATTACATACATCAATGCATACTTTTATATAAAAATATCTGTTGCTATTCAATTATGATATAGCAT
The DNA here is from genome assembly GCA_013397315.1 of Donacobius atricapilla. NCBI lineage: Eukaryota > Metazoa > Chordata > Aves > Passeriformes > Mimidae > Donacobius > Donacobius atricapilla. The sequence continues at coordinate 454,927 of WBMY01011372.1, read as the reverse complement.
ATTATTCATGTACTATTACTGAACTAGGATCCTGAAAATAACATTAATTCCTGTGTCTATTTATTGGAAGCAAGGACATGCTGGAGGCAAAGATATAGAAGACTTTATTTCCTTTTTTTAAAAAACTCTTTTATTAATGTTTGTTCCAAACAAGGTCCCCTAGCTGCTGAAGTTTAATACCACCCAAAATGCATTTTCCCTAGGGTTCTCCATTATCAGCAAGGGCCCGTCTTGCAAGTCAAGTCTTTCAAGAGATTTTCTTTGCTACCCAATTTGGCAGACTTAGGTATTCGGCATTCAAGGAATGAAATCAAATCCTGCCCCTTCCAGGCCCTCTGGGGCACCTATTAATTCACTCTCTTGCAGAGAGGGGATTTATCATATTCCTATTGCTAATATCTAAAAAAGTAGAACAGAGCAACTTAAATTTGCATTGCAATTACTTAAAGTCTATAAATAGTTGTTGTTATAGTGTTAATTAAATTGCTATACGGTAACGTCCTTTCTTTTCTACCTTTTAAAGCTGAACTCTGAATAAGTCAGGTAAGCTGGGACCTTGCCATGTAAGAGTCCATGGAAAGTGAGTACAAATGCTTAGACATTGTATTGCACTCCACACAAAGATGAGCTGAAAATCTGAACTTAGCTTATGTTCTCTCTTTCCCACTTGGTATGAAAGAGAAGAGACTAATTTCCAAATTGCTTCATCATCTGTCACCCAAACTCAGAATTTGGAAAAAAAAATCACCATAAAGTTTCACAGACCATCCCATCCACAGTAATTGAATGGATATGAACTGCATCGGGGAAAAAAAAAAACCCCAAAACCAAAAACAAACCAAAACGACCCAAAAACTGAACCAAAAACCGAACCAAAAACCGAACCTGAAAGATTTTTTCCATCATCTTGGTAGGTTTTGGAAAGATGGTGAACAATAATGATGGCCACCACTGCACAGAAGTATCAGATCTGGCAGACTACTGAAACAGGGGCATGGAGAAAGTCAAGATCACTGGAGAAACAAACACTAAGCCCAATATATGCCATGGCAGATAATAAGTCAGTTCTAACACAAATACCAGCACAAGCTTCATCTTGGTAATTATACTGCTCACACAGGTATTTGCTGAGAAATGGAGCAATTTCCACTACTTCCCAGTGAGAGAAAAACTTTTTTTTTTTCAAAATATCATAATAATTTCTTTTAAAATCGTGCACTCTTAACAGGCAAAAACTCTATCTTACAAAACTTTATTATTTAATGGAAAGCTGAGATGACAGGAAAAGGACTGCATCAAGTCCTGGCTACAAGTCTAAGTGAGAGAGATTAAGTAACACTCAAGACAGTAGCCAGAGGGCAAACTCTTGGCTCTTCACCTTTTGTCAAGTGTTTCCCCTCATATTTGGAAGTGCAGAAAGCTATTTTGGTCTCCTTTATTTTCCAGTACTTCTAGCCACATATTTAGTATATGTGTAATTACTGGTTTTCACAGCAGGCTGTAACAAACAGCAAAACTACCTGACAGAACCAGATAGCTGAAAATGTCATTTTCTACCAAAGTGTGGCCATGTCACCACCCAAGCCCACAGATATACATAAACCAAAACAAGCATAATCTTTTCTGTTTTGTGAAGGTTTGTGTTTCTATAGAAGTGAGAGATGGTTCCTGAAGGATCCCTGGTTACCTGTACCAGAGCAATTAGAAGGGAAAGGAAAGGCTTCTGGTTCACCACAGTGGCAAATGATTCATAGCAATTAAAGGTTCCATCCTGTCTACCTTATCAACACAAGAAAGTCACCCCAATTATCATGACAGCGGTTTCTACAGGATTATTCATGTGCAACAGCAATAGCATCAGGCCTTCCACACCAGTCGGTCCAAAACCTGATGTGGTCTTTTCTACAAGCTGGACAAATGGCCATCAGTAGCATGAGCCTGAGACTCGAGCAGAAGGGACCAAGAGGAACGTGGACCATTAAAATCACACTGAGAAGCATTCCAGGAACTGAGCACAGATTACTGATGGTGCCACAGGGAGGAGAGGGCACGCCCCAGCTCACATCTGGAGAGCATCACACAGGGACTACAACGGGCAGATCTTTATGAGTAGTGCTACTAACATGCAAAACACTTATGAAGCTGTACAAATAAACTTTCCCCTAGAAAAACAGTAACTAGTTTAAAATGAATAAATTAGAGCATCCCTTAATGTCTGTTAACAGCTCAGAAAATGCTGGGCATGGCAAACATCAAAGGTGAAAAATATCAAGAGGCACAAACCCCAAAACATTAGGATTTCTATCGGCCTCCCTTCTGTCTTATTGTCTCCTGCTTCAGGGTTCAATTCAGTATGTGAAGGTTAACAAATACAAAACAAAGAAACTCAAAACTTGCCTATTTATCTTTTCTTTTTAAAATCCAAACCACATTAGTACTTTTGGATAGACAAATTATATTATAAAAGTAGGATTTCAATATTCTGGCTCCAAGCCACATTCTAATGGACATTCAAACACTAACTAAGGAAATGGTTGTGCATTAAGCCTATCAATAAGTCAACAATCAATACTTCAGTATTGCAGTAAAAATACAATGCACCCTTTATAACTGCCACTGGCCTCATCCTTCTTTGTCGAGCTCAGCTCCTAATAAAAAATAAGCCTTGAAGCAAGAAATGAAGCACATACTATTTCACAGTCATTAAGCATTTATCTTTAAGTCTAGACCTAGTTGGTCTTCTGAACTGTACAGATTTTTGTTTTTTCAATTGTGTTTTGACAGGGCAGAAGAGTCAGGAATAAAAAGGACAGAAGTTCAGACACAAAATTAATCAAGCAGGTCAATAGGTAAGACTAGCAAAATAAAGAAAACTCCAACAGCAAAGCCCCAAGCAACCGCAAATTAGGAGCTGGTTCCAGCTTTATCTCCAAAAAGCATCTCAATCAAAAGAAAAAAAATCCCATCAAAGTATACTAATATTTGTGTTTTAATCCAATTTATAGATTTTAATTGCCTGCACAACATTAGTCCTGCACAATCCCTTGACATATCCATCCTATCAGTTTGATCAAATGAAGCCAAAGGCAACCTCTGCAGAGCAGGAGTTTTGGACACCCTCTGGAGTGCGACCATCAGGCCATATTGCTCTGCAACAGAACAAATGCTTTAAATTTAGTTAACTCTGGCTTCCTAGTCAAAGGCATGGCCATAATGCTGAGTCACTATATTTCTTGGCAGTGGAAAAAAAACCCATAGTTTTTGTGTGCTTGGAGCAGAGGAAAGGTTCAGGGTATGCTTTACAGGAAGAAATGGTGGCAGACATTGATCCAATCCTGTGAAGCTTGAATGTAAAAAACCAGGAGGACAAAACGATCAAATTGATCATTTTTATCTCCACAGCCTAGTAAGCTCAGTACTGAAATGGAACTTCATCATGGAATGGCTAAGCCAGCCTAATAGTTTGGATAAACAAGCCAACTGAAATCTCCATTTTCTTCTCTGAGTCCACAAATACACAGAGGGAAACAGAGAATGATTGTCTCAGAAATCCTTCCACAGATCCTTTACGTTTATTTGCCAAAACCATCTTGCATCCCTGGGGTTCCAGCTATAAACAAGCACAGAGCATGGCTGGGAATTTGGAAAGCCTTTTTGCTGATATTTTCAAGTCAGGACATCTGCATCTTGAGGTTGAGCCCTGCAAAAGCAGCCAATGCTGCAAGCCTGGCAGGGAAGGGGCAGGAATACCCAAGTCCTCACAGACCATGGAGCAGTTTGCCAGTGCACAATCCAAGTTCAGGAGCAGCAATAGCCTAGGCCAGACCTCTGACTATTAGGTTTTGCTACTTCAGCTCACTCTCTCTGTATCAGGCACATCCTAAATAACCCATCTCAAGTGAGAGTTACCACACTACCTAATACTGCTGCATGGAATGATTATACTGGGTAGCAGGCAGTAGCTATTTGACCAAAGTTTTAGCCTACAACTCTAAACTGCCAGATTAAAAGGTTTTTGTGGGGCCACAATTCCAGCTCAGAGCAGCAGCTAATATAGCAGTCTTCGCACAATTTCAGCTCAGGGAAGTTAAAGATCTCCGGACCAGACTGGTGACAGCTACTGCAGCTGTCTTAATGACAAAAGGGTGGTTTCAGCAGAGCTGCCAGTGGACAGGTGTTTATAGCACAGCTTCAGATTCTTGTTTCATGTGGGGAATGGAACTCTGCTGACAGGCTGCAAGGGCAGCCAAGGCCTGTGCTGTTCAGCACTGCCAAACTAGAAAACAACTGATGGAAAGAAACAACCTAATTTTTTTACAAGGTCTGGTGGTATCTGAGGGAAGTTGGAGGCCAGTTAAATGTTGCCCAATATTGATCAGGACTGGGAACAATAAAGAGGTTTGAGGAAGTAGCAAAAAGGAAACCATCCACATAAGCTTCCACTACAGAATCTCACAACCTTTGTGAGAGCCAGTGGTAAATGCAACTTTTAATTCTCAGTTGAAGAAACTGATGCATAGGAAGGCATTTCTTGAACTCAATGTCAAGCATAAAAATCATGACAAAAATTGAATCAAAATCCAGCTTTCCCAATTTCCTGCTATGAAAAGCAGCTGCCACAGAAGGCCAGCTCCTAAGTAAATATATGCATCAGGGGCTGCCAGTCAGGCAAGGATTCAAATATTCAAGGGTCAGGTGCTATTCAATATTTGAATCAGTACAATAAAACACTGCATAAATATTTAAACTGGCACTCTTGCTCCAAAATACTCTTGGAACATATTTCAGCCACTTGCTTTCAAAGTTTATAACCAACATTCCCTTCTTTCTTCTGTCCTGTGGAACCTCTGAAAAAAACCCTATTCCCTGTTCATCCACAACACATCTGACAGCAGTTTGCTGGTTTGATTTGAATGTGCTGCTTTCAGTCAGCAAGTAAAAAGAGAAATCTCAAGTGCTGAAATCCTATATCCTTGGCTCTTTATGAGCTCTTGTTCTAAATCTACCCTCAGTTTCCCTGAAAAACCCAAATAAAACCCAAAACCTCAAACTCGAGAACACTATTTTTACTTCTCATTTATAACCTCTGTCTTCAAAAGCTAATTGCTTGGGCTCCATTTCAGTTGTTTTCACGAAGTGTGCTATAAAACAATGTAAGATGCAATTTGTCATTAGACACAAGCTACGGATGACACATATTTGCTTAGATCTCAATACAGATCCCAAGAAGTCAAAGGCCAGGGACAAAGGCATTTTGATATTCCCCATGTAATTGAACCTCCCAATTGTTTTAGCCAGCCATTAATATAAGTTAGGATCTTGTAGGGCCACATTTCCCTACTGTCAGTCACTACCTGTGCTGCCCAACCCCGCCCCTAGTTTTAAGTGATGCAACATTCAATGAGCTGGAAGTTGCTGTAACTGGAGGTAGAAGCCCAGCAGATGTGCACTGCCAATAACCCACCTGGCTGCACACTCTAACAATTCAATACACTGAATTGCAGCTCTGCTGGAGATTCCCATCCTGACACCTCCACAGTTACACTCAATATTGATTTGCATGAACCTGTTCCTATCTCAGCCTTCATTTCCCTGTGCTTCTACATCTTAGGCCTGTCAATGCACCTAAGCTCCAAAATAGCTGAAGTTTCTCTTGAAAATAAAATTTTTAAATGTTTTAAAAGATATTTCAGTAATACATCCTAAGAATCACTAATGTTTTTTTGTAATAAACACATTAACTACTGACCACAGAAATCTGACAATGCATCTGACACCTGCAGAGTTTTGCTTCTACTGCTGGTAGAAACAGCTTGTTCAGCAGATGCTTCTAGTAGCACCTAGGCAAATTGTTCAGAGATTAATAGCAAAAACAAACAAATAAAAATCCAGACCCAAATCACACCCAAAAACCAAGGGACAAAAGAGGGCTCTTTCAGTTTTGTTGGGCTGTCAGAAGTTACAATTAACTAAATCTTTGGTATTAATGCAAAAGGAAGCTCTGGTGATCCCACAAGTAAGACTACGCTGATGGAATGCACCACAGGGTATCAAAATGCTCTGAATTCATACAAACACTTCAAAAGGTAGTGCTATACTTAAATTATTTACACTCATGATGGCTCTGGAAGAGTCCAAAGGAATTAGCAGTGAGGCTGTTAATCAGAGTAAGCAAGATTTAGTCTGTGAAGCTGTGCCTATCAATGAAAGCTACAGTCACTAACTTACTGCACTGATTTCACAAACAGTATTAGAAAGGTCAGTACTTCAGTCTTTCAGAATCTGGCACTTAGTAAGACCAGCAGGCTTACACTAGGCAGCATTACTGTGTGACCACATGGAGTTTCTCTGTCTGAAGAAGAAGTTGCCACCTGTGTTGCTGTTAAGGTGTCACTCCTGATTTGCTCTGGAAGCTGCAAGTTCATTTGTTTAAAAGATAATTAGTTCAATACTGCACAGCAAGGCAAATGATCCAGTGCTATAACTGTAGCAAAGGGTTGTTTCAAGATGTAAAATATTTAAACAAAATAAATCAATAAGCTTGGGAGTTGTTTAAACTTTGAGGTCCTGCCCACCTACTCTCCCTGCACAAATCCACATATTTAACAGAGCTCCTTAGCTTCTCAATGAAGTGCATTGACTACACATCCAGCTTACAAAAACAAATTGCAACACACTCTGAAAAATAAATTGTGAAAGACACAAAAAGATCTTTTCTTTAGTTGCACGTGGTAGAGACTTTATTTCACTGTTTACTGCATGCATTTTCCTGTACCAGAGAGGTACAGGATATTGGTCATGATAGTTTTCAATTTATCACGGTGGAACTTCAGTTAGGGAAAGGATGAGATCAGCAAGCCATTGCCTTTGACACTAGAAAGAGCCTCACTAATGGGAAGGCCCAGCCTGCAGTGGCATGGACAACCAGACTGCAACTCCTGCACCAGGTGCAGTGAGCCAGCAAGTCTTTGCTGATATAAACTGCTTGAAGTCAGTTAGCCAGCAGATAAAAGAGCTCCAGCAAAAGCCATTTGCATTTTAAGCAGCAAATTAGCTGCTTCAGCATCCGACCATCCAGTTTCAAGTTTCCATGTTTTTTCTGGATGACCATAACCACCCAGCATGCTTGCCACAAGACAAACACTGGTTTGCAAATGCCCAGTACCAAGGCATGTTCTTTCCTGTAGATGACACCAATCAGGAGTGCTGAAGGGAAAAAGATCCACCTCAGAGATCTGCATAAAATCAAATGATTTAGAAACTCCTCCAAGATGGCAAGATGAATCTTCTCTGGATCCACAGGGGCACTTCCCACACGCAACATGTTCTGCTGAGCTGTCTCTGCAACATTAGTCTTTGAACTGCGCTTCCCACCTTCCTCTCCGAATATGTGGCTTCAACATTTGTTGCCAGGATGCATTGCTGATACATAATATATTGGCTGGAAATTAGTATTTCATCTCAGAGAGAGAAAATGTTACAGCAGGTTTTTCAGAGGCAATGCATGCCGAAGAATTTGAGGAAGAAATTTTCTAGACAAACAAAGCAAACTTCCAACCAAGAGAAGACGAATCTACTTGAGACAAGTAAATTCTACCCTTTAAGATACACTGCAGATTCAACCCCCTGGAGGAAGGAGATCTATTCTGCTGTTTTGCTGCAGAAGAATATTATTTTTTGAAGTTTAGCTTTGGGTATTCATTATAGGAATAACTTCTTAGTGATGAGCAAAACTTGCTTCTCTTTTCCTGGTGATGCTTTGCAAAAGGCATTCAATTTCTGGTATTCCTGGGGATAGATGGACTCATATGTAATGTTTCCTCCCCAGACCCCTACATATCAGCAAGAACTATCCAGCCTTCAAAAACAAGCCCCAGACTCTTTTCACACAGAGGTTTGCCCCACTGCCTGGTGGACCCAGCATATACCAGGGGGCAAGGAAGGCCTGGAGATTGCCAGCTGCCTTCTGACAGCTTTCAAGAGACACAGTCTAACACCCCTGACATCCTGGAGAGATTTCTCTGAGAGAAAATGCCAAAGCAAGGCAAAATCAAATAGAGTAACTCAGAGGAAATAAGAAAAAAAGGAAGATATAGCTAACAATTCTGCTATAGTGACTAGCAGGGATGTGACAAGTTAACACTGAGTGACAAGCTACCAGCAACTCCCAGCCAAAGATTTCACACTACTAGTTGATGGGAATAATTTCCAGGTCACCTTGCCCCTGCTTCCAGCAACAAGCCAGAGGAGGTGTTCTCCTTGAGTGCTTATTTTCATAATTCATTAAAAAAAAAAACCAAACATAAAACCCCGAAGTTTTCCTCAGACAAGGAAAACAAAAAAACAAGAGGACATTAGAAAAGGTAGAGAATAAGGCATTTAAGAGTATGATACCACAGACAAACAACAAAACATTTAGCATAACTTTAGCTAATTATGCACAGCAATGTCATATACTTCATCTTACCAGGAAATATGAAGCCACAACATTAACCTCAAGTCAAACAGCAAAACAAAAATAAGAGAAGTGATACTGATTCGCTGTATCTGTGGAGTAATCAACAGTCTTACCATTAGCAATGAGTTGCACATTTTCTGGATAAGCCATTTTTAACCTTGGAAAAATTAAAGAAAGATAGAGGGGGACTAAAAGAAATATAGCAGGGTTAGAGCTATGAAAAACAAATGAAAACAAACAAATCAGAGTACAAGGTCCAAATGTGTAATTCCACAGTGAGACAGGTCTCTGCTTCCAGCATTTAGCTTTCACTCAAACCTAAAAATGGTCACAGTCTCATTTAGTCAAAACAATGGTGAGTCTTTTGACTACTGCATTAGCACTTATTTCACATTCATTAAAACCTTCAGGTTTTTGAATTTTCTTAACAGACAGAGTAAAAGGATTTAAAAATGCCATTTTCTGCTACAAGCCTTGGGGCAGGAAAGAAATAATGAATGTTTCAGAGTTACTGTATGGTAACCATAGCAGGCAAAATCAATTACTTCTCAGAGGATCTGAGATAACACACAGGTTTTATCATCTATTTGAAATGTGGTTTGGTTTTTTTCCTTCTGCATTTCCTCCCCCATATTCTTCAGAAATTTCTTTTCTCATACATTAGAATCTGGCCCAAAGAATTCTACTGACTTGTGTTCAGAGATAAGGATTTGTCATGATACTGTACAGTATTGCCACCTATGCACTCCAATTTACCTGAGATGAAAATCAAATCCTTCACAGATTAGTCACTTCTCCCTTTCACACCGAGTATGGCTACACGAAACATCATTATCAGAAAAACCTAACAAACTGGTCTTATCAACAATACTGTGTAAGCTGGACAGACACCCTCAAAAGAGAAACTGCAGGACACTCTCAGGGAATTGTCAAAAGCATGTGACATGGTCTGGGAACACCTTTGGGATGAATAACATTAAAAAAAAGAACCAAATAAGAGCTGGTACTTTAAGTGCAGTTCTAGAAAGGGCAGATCTTGAAATCCAGATCGTATAGGTCTGAACAAAAAGGAAACAATGTCTGTGTAAATGATGCCAAGCTCAAAACCAATAAAAGGAAATAAATTTTAACATAATCTGTAATTAGATTGTGGAATTTACTGCCACCGGAAGATGGCAAGGCCAAAACCATAATGGGATTAAGAACTGACTCAGTATGTATATTGATATAGACAGTACCTAGAGCTGAGTTTTAGCACTGACACTGTGGAAAGAAATATTCCTCATGCTTCAGGATAGCCTGTCTCTAACCACTAAGGAACAAGGGGAAGCCCCATAAAGCAAGTAGATATCCCCATGAACATCTTTGTCAGTGTTTCTCCTCCGAGTTACTGGGGCTGACCATAAGCATGTAAAGACAACCAAACAGATGTGTCCCAAAGGCAATCTAAGAAATCAACCATGACAACTTTACTATCAGCTAACCCCATATCCCTGAATCAAGCCTGGGACAGCCAACTGAAGGATTCAAAAAGGTTTAATAAAGCTGCTGAAACTGTGAAGCACTGAGGTGTTTACCACTGCCTTTCCTCATTCATCAGCCTTTGAAGAGCACTTGTGTGACACTGGCAAACCTTCCCTTTGCTCCCTCAAAAATACCATGTCACAAAACCTCTCTCCCCTTTTCCCCCTCCACCCCACACCAGACACTGAAGATAACACATAATGCAGAAATTAATGCTTGATAAGTACAGTCCACAGAGACTTCTACTGCAGGCACACCACCTGGCAACATGATATTTCATTCCTCCATAAAGTTATTTTAAAACTTAATCTCTCCAACCTTCTCAAGCCATTTTTACCAAGCAACAATTAAACATGCTGTATCAGTTAATTTAAAAGATGATTTGTTAGCTGTGGCTCATAATGCTGCATAAGCATTTTGGTACTTCTGCGGAGTGCCATGCATCTTGCATGCTTACTGAGATACAAGTAATGGAATGGTATAGAAAATTTCCAACTCATCTGCCTTAGCTTCTTTCAGTCATTTCCACATGCATGAAACACCAGTGAGACAGCTCGCAGTAACTGCTTTTTGTTTGAGCAGTTTAATATTTTAGTAACAAGTACCTCTTTTGCACCCAAAATAGTGTCAAAGCAGAGACTTGAATACAGTGTTGGGAGCAGGTAATACATAAATTCAGAGTAGAAAAGCAAAGAGAATGAACACAACTGCAGTAGGGAAAAAAAAAAAAGAGAACGGAAGAAAGATGAGAAACAAAGGATAGGAAAGAAAACAGGAGACAGTGAGAGCAGAAGTTGTGACAAAAATCTAAATGAGCAAAACAAATGCATGTATCCTTAGTTCTACCTCAAAAGGCTGCAACTTTCTTTCAGGAACATATCTTGGCAGGAATAACAATTTCATTTTGACTTGAAAAAGAAAAGCTAAAAAACATCCCTGCACACAACCCAAACATTCCTTCTGCAAACTGCCAAATTTTCAGGCTGCTGTTTTGTATGGGGAAGCTTAAGTACATGCACAGTTTGATGCCCAGTCACTGATAAACAGTTGACACAGTTCTTAGTTAGTGACTGTTTTAAAACCAAAGCTTGATAATGCCTAGGATTAAGACTTTGGATGTGGAGTCAAACTGACTGATTATGACACGAGAGAGGAGGGCATGCACAACAATATACCTGTGGCCTTTTCCCGACTGCTAAATTACGCAAATGGTTTAGTAATAAACCCCAGTGGAATTCATCAGTCGAGTAACACTTTCAAGAGGCTTGAGTAAATGAGGGGAGCTTGAGAGGAGGGGAGGGAATTCAGAGCTGCAGCAGCCACTGCTTTTCCTAATAAATTTGATGAACCGCCTCACTGAAAGCAGAGTGTCCAGGGTTTTATGCTGTTTGTGACCACAGGAGTTCAGCAAGAGAGTCTGGCCTACTCACATTACAGATTTCCCCTGTGGAAGAGTATTTGCTCACAGCATCATGAGGGATTAGTTGAGAAAAATGGTAAAGACAATGCTCATGTAATAAAGACTAGCAAAAAAACCCACAAAAACAATAGCTCAGGAGAAAGGTAACAATTTCACCTTTCTTACAGGTCAGCTCCAAGCCCCTCTTGGCTCATTTCAAAGAAGTTTGCTGAAGGTCAGAATTCTTTTTTTTCCTACTGCACTTTGGAAACTTTCTTTAGTTTCTTTCTCCTCTTTTTCAGAAGAGCTAAAAAGCCATATTGATTTAAACAGGTAAATGTTAATTTTTTGATCCCACACCTACGTCTTAACTCCATCAACCCACTGCAACACTGGGACTGAAAGCTTCTGCCATCGGTGAGAAGTTCCCTCAACAGCACCTCTGTGTGGCTGTGAGCAGAGCTTCCATTTCCAGTTTCCACAGAGGCACTAGAAGGTCATACCAAGGTCCACTGAGAAAACTGGATTGCTTTAAAAATAAATATGTAAAAAATAATTACCCTCTCTCCAAATTATGGTCTTATACTGCTACTATACAAAATGCTGTTTATTTATTAGAAATCTTGCTTACCTTCTTGTGAATTTCTGACAACTTTTTTTTCCCCTTAAATGCAACATGGATGAACTGGGTTCACTTCTGTGTGTAATCAGATCCATTGTGAAATTCCAGCACAGCCCTGCAAATCTTTCATTTCAGAGCTATAATAAAGGTACCAGAAAACTCCGTATCTTTTCCTATAAGGTCTATGCTTTATTTGTAATGTTTTAAAAAATGTTACAAAATAAAACAGGAGTTATGCTTTGCAATAGCTACATTTGAACCTCAAATAAATAAATAAAAGAATTCCTTTAATCCAAGTAAGTGCTCTATCACATGATATGTGGAGGGGGCAGATTGCCAGGTTGCATCTCAGCATTGTTTCTTCTCACCCATCTGTATAAACGCAGAGATGAAACCATTTTACTAAATTTCTCCTGCACCATGAAAACACCAATTCCAACAGTTCATTTGCACACGCTGAGCACACACAGTCTAGGTCAGTAGTCAAAAAAGACCTCAGTGAGCACTGAATTAATGGGACAGCGTGACACTAAGAGGTACCACATTGCCAGAAATTATGTCCTCCAGGTCAGATGCAACACATGTCCCGGAAGTCATTAATGATCCCACAGGACTTCTTGCAATAGTAACATTGCTGCAAGCAGGGTGTTGGGGAAATTCTCTCTCACGTCCTCACACCCAGGTTTGCTCCTGAGTTCCAGCTATGGAAGGATCCTGCACTGCTACCAAGAGGAGATGTCTACACCTCAGCACAGGAGAGGCTTTTGCATTATGTGATGTCCAAACTACCTTTTCATGCTGTATTTGCTCCTTCACAGGAATATAAGTTAACATCCAATTAGAAATTGAAACCATTTTCAAACAAGGGCAGAGCTACATGGCAGAAGAAGAAAAACACGGGAGGGGGAATGAAGTCAAGCATTATGACTCAAAATCTGGTATGTTTTAAGATGTCTGAAGTATCTGTTACAAAAGCATTTAATAAGAGTTTACAGTTGTCTTGTAAAGAAATGCAAAGAACATATCTGGATTAAGCAGATCGGAAATGTGAAATGTGCCAGGACATAGAAGAATTAAACAGATCAACAAATATAGCTACTAGAAGCAGAGTTCCCAGTTCTTCCATCTCGTGACCTTGCATTAACAAAGTTCTGAAATATCTTTCCTACACTCTTACTTACCCATGATAAAAGAAAAAGGCAGATCATGTATCTTCACTCCCTGTTCCCAACCCCTTAGTGTTAGGAATCCATGATCAGAACCATCATGAACTGGAAGATCACCAAATAATTACTCGAACTAGCATGTGACCAAGCAAACAAACGAAATTTAAAATAAGTCAGTATCAGAGTATTTACTGAATGACTGTAATTTGGCCAACTAATGAAACACCTGAGTTTTCTACATTAAAGGTACCAGGGTTTGGTTTTTTTTTGGGGGTGTGGATGTTTGTTTTTAATGTTAATAAGGCCAGGGTAATTTAAAACTGCATTAAACCATGCCACTAAAGCAGTAAAAAAAAATTAGAGAAAAATGCTGGTTAAATGTAAATTACAAACATGAGGGAAAAAGTGACAAGCAAAAAAAAAAGCCCAGTGGTTTTGCTTTTTTTTTTCCTACTGTGTTATTCAATCATCTACCTGATGCCAAAAAGAAGGGGGTGTTTTGGTTTTGTTGAGTTTTATTCCTTTTAACTTAAAACCAAAAGAGACCCCAAACCCCCCTGCTGGCTATAAAATAGAGAAGTCTGCACTGTTAAATCCTAGTCACATCCTGATCTCCACACACCTTGGTATTTCTCAGGGCATCCTTTAATCAGCACAGGCCTTGGGCGCCTCTGGGGCAGCCTGTTCATTCAGAGGGGCCCTGGGGGACTGCCGGTGCCAGGGACGGGGCAGACAGGACACTGATCCCCAGGCTGCTCTGCCAGGGCTGCGAGCTGCTCAAGGCCCTGCAAGCCAAGGAGAGAGCACCAGGAAAGAGCACAGGCAGGCTGCAGTTTATGCAAAATTGTTACACCTTACTTAAAAGAAAGAGACATCAAACATAGCAAAGATGAGCTGAGGAAGTTTCTGTAATTTATATTTCCAAGGTCCACCACATCCCTTAGCTCCATTTGCTGCCTGTCAAAATACTCATGCATTCCCCACCACTGCTTTCTTCAATTGTGTGCAAACTGCCTCCAGCCATCTTTAATTACCAGGATATTTAGATTCTTGATTTACATGCCTAAATGTGTACATTAAGGCTCAAATCCTGAATGCAATCAGTGAGACAATCTAGACAGCACAGTTTGATACTAGCATGCACTAGTAAAAGGAGGACAAAAAAATGACTTCTGTGAACCTTTGAAGAGAGGTATTTTTGGACCCAAACGTCTCTACAGTTTTTGAAGATTCCCAACTATAACCACAAATAGTATTTTTTATTTGGACTGCAGCAATGCAAAGAAACTAATAGCTAATGACCAACCGTAAAAAAAACAAGGTCAAAGGCTGACCTCTTGCATTCACTACCATGGCTCTGCAATGGTTAAAAGGACCCCACAGCTGTGCTGGCATCATTGATTAGGGTGAACAAGGAAGCGACAGAAAAATAAAGCCACCTTAATTTCAAGCTCCATTAGAACTGAAGGACTTGGGGGCGGGAGGAGAAATCAATGTTTGGCAAATGAGAAAGGACAAAATCTGCAAAAGGAAAAATGCATTTTCAGGCTAAGCTAATGCAAACAATGGATGGTGAACAGCACTTGAGGTTGGCCCTTTAAGGTTGTGTCAGCATTTCCATTTATAAACTCTGATTTTAGTTACACTCTAGTAGATTACCACAGGCTTTGGTATTATTCTAGCACATACCACAAAGTCTATCACAAATGGTAACATAAAATAGCAATAATTGTTGAATAATGCACCCTTTCAGTACCTAATGTCAGAGTAAGAATTTTTTAATTACGAGTCATACACATACATACACACAAATAGAACATACAGGGCTGGGGAGAGCATCCTGGGACCCAGATTCTATCAACACTTAAGTAGAAGTTAAAGCTACCTTTGATAAAAAACCTGTTTACAGTACTTTGAAAAGCTTCAAAATATCCCAGATACTTAATTTTAGTCTGTCTCTCTTGCCACTTGGAGCGTTTTCAGTCTAACCCTCTGCCCTCATTTAGATAAAAGCTCTTATTTCTGTATCTGGACCTCTAGAGAGCTACTCAGTCAATACTCTGAATATCCACACCCAGAAATCAAAACCAAACCCTAGCATGCAACCTTCCATTTCAGTTCTGCCCAGGTCAGAAGGCCAAGATGAAACTTGTACAAGTGAGGTAATTCAACAAAATTTTCCTTCAGTGTAATGGAGCTAGGCCTTCACCTCAAACTTTCTAAGCAGATAAGCAATGCATTCATTCATTTATTTTAGCATTCATTTCACAAATCAGCACAGAGTTAGACTGAGCCAGAAAAATGAGAGCAAAACCTTTTTTTTTTAATTACCACTATGACTCTGGGCTTGTATTTTTCAAAACAAAATATACAGGGGACCAAATCTAGTATCAAGCCAAGTGACACGTTCCAAACACAAATCCCACAGTAAAGCATAACATACATTTTAACCAGTCAAATGATCTTAGCAGGAATAAATCAGGCCTTGATCTAGCAACTCCTACCTGGTACCCCAAAAATCAGTTTGACAGAGCAGCACTGAATCTCTCTGACCTCCACACATAAACCAAACAGCACAAGTGCAGGGGTCAGGTCGCACCTCACACATTACAATAGCACAGCCTATCCACAGTCTTGGAATAATTCCTCCTCTGGCTGCCATTACTGCAACCTGAGAGAGGAACTGCTCTGACAGTGCTCATCAGAAGAGGACATCATAGTTTGCATCTTTGGAAGAGTGAAGAAATACCTTTTCTGAACAGAATGGCAATGTTACGCTTATATGCACATAACCCATCTTTGGGATACAGATTTGCGTGATCAAGCCTTACCTTGGATTTTAAAAAAGAAACAAACAAAAAGACCCAAGCACATAAAAACATGCTAAATATGAGAACAAGAAGCAGTTGACTAACACATTCAGTTTTGAAAAGATTTTGCCAAAATAGGGCATTTTGATAATTTAGAAAAATCTTGATCTTTATAAACTCCTGACATAAGAATTATTGTAAAATGGATTTACTGCAAGAAGTGTTTGTTGTTCTGCATGCAATTTAATAACACAAACTTTGAAAGGAGAGAGGAAAAATACAAATTCCTATAATTTGATGGCAAGCCTAGAATCTTTTACATAATCTTCCCGGCCTACTGCTCTAGTGGGAGATATTTCCTGGACTCACAACCCTTTTATGTGCAAGCAATCTACATTTTACAGCTGATAAATAATTCAGATAATTAACTGAGCTGCAATTTGGTGCATATTTTAGTCAGCACTATAGACGACCATTTAAAGAGAGTCTGTACAGAAAGTCCCTCCTGCTTGTTAACCCAAGCTGAGACTTCTATTAAGGGGTGAATTCCTAGATTCTCTTAACACTTTCTGAATGTCTCCAGCACCCTGGGACTTCATGTCGTAGGATGCTCCCCTCTGATTTTTCTTGCTGTTTTACTCTCTGTGTAAGAAATAGGATATTTCCTGGCATTCTCCTTCTGCAGTGCTGATTGCCATCATTTGAGAGATTAGATTCTAGCATATCTCTCTGTGATGGCCTCCCACAGGCTGCTAGAACAGACTGCACTGGAAGAAGAAACAGAGACAATAAATAAATGCTTTAGGCAAGAATGCAGGGAAAGCTCAAGCAAACTGCCAGAGAAATCTCTAGATGCAAAAGAGTGACGTGGGAACACATGGCAGAAAGTCTAAAGAGTATTTTCATACTGTAAGAGCTTTGGTAGAATTTAAATGTCAGCAGAACCCTAAAATTCATACAATAAAGATTTAATTATATTTGTAGCCTTCACACAACTGCAACAGTCAGCAAAGGCTATGCATTAGGTCTGTGCCTCTGGCACAAGTGCCCATATTCACTACCTTCTCCCATGCTCTGCTGCACAGAGGCTGCACCAATGCAGCCCCATCACCTCTCCAGAGGGAAGAGGCCACTGACCCTCCAGTCTCAGGTGCTCGCCCAAAAAAAGTTTCAGTCTCTTTGTCAAGTGATGATGTAAAGTATTTATGAATTGATACGTGCTCAAACTGAAGATTAAGGGACAGATATGAGGAACCATATAGACAAGAATATTGAAGTGTTAAAGAATCTACAAATGACAATTCAATTTCAGATGGGATTTCAGGCTAAATAAACTTGCTGCAAACTACACAGAATTGTGAATCTGTGTTGAGCATCAGGACAGACAGGTCTGAGGAAGGATAGAGGAGCCTACAACACTGATGATAAAGCGTGGACCAAGTTCATTAATAATATGTGAAGAAGTTTTTTCTGGTTAAAAAGAGTGATGATAATGCCAGAAGGCACAGGCTGAGGGCTTGATGCAGAACAGAACAGGCCTTCCCAATTCACAGAATTAAAGTTCACCAGTATACCTGTGTAAATACTGAGTAACAGCAGAGGAACAGTAAAGTCCTGTAAAGAAACAAAGCTGACCCCTCCCTTGCATCATTCTGCATACTGCCTTCCAGATACAATGGGAACAGCTTATGGATGAAGGATTCTACACCGTGCACAGGGACAGCTTCAACTGTCCCAGAACAAACACAACACATCTGAAGAAGACTTAAGAAATGTATCTAGGAACAAGGACAGGAAATGCCAACAATCATCCGGAGGTGTAAGAAAAAGCAACACAGAAAGAAACTTTGGCAGCACATCTTTATCTAAAGCACCAAATAATTTTAAGACCTTCTTGATTAACAGAGGTAATTAGAGGAATATCAGGCAGTGTCTAACATAAAGGTCCTCTGACATAACTAACAAAAACTTAAAAACTATTCTAAAAGTGCTGATGACTGCATATCAGAACCTACAGATGGGCGGGTACAGAGACTAGCCCATATTCTACACAAGTAACTTTCTGGTACAGACCACAGTTGACACCAGCCAGACACCTTCAGATGTGACTGCAAATATCCTCAGAGCAGAGGATGATGTTCTGCAAGACATAAAATCCTTGCACCCATTAACTGCAAAAACAAGCAGGGACAAAACATTTAAAACTGACACTTGGCTCATGTGCCTCCAAGATGATCTGAAGTGGAGCCCTGTGCCATGCCCCGCCTTGCAAATCATTTTTAGCTAACTGCCAATGAATGTTTTCTGCACATGGCCTACAAAAAAATGTAAGATTCAAAGCACACAAGTATTAGGCCTCAGAGATGAGTTGTTGAAGTGATCAGTGATTAAATCACTAGTGTTAATCATGATTCAACACAGCAAACAGGGTACTTTGATTTAAAAAAATGGATTTTAATCCTGTTTCTCATTTGTACTTTTTAGCCGTTTTCCTGAAGAAAGGGCTGAATCTCATTGGCTGATTTGGCCATTTAAACATATTGATTTGCAATTAACCATTGGTTTTATGTTAAATTTGGAGCCTTCCCTGAACAGAAGGATACATTCAAATATTGACAAGGGTGATTAAAAAAAGGTACTGGAGATAAGAAAATATACCAAGATCACTACCAGATTATAACAGAATCACCATTTCACATAAGGCCTTGAGATTTGGTATAATTAAGAAAGAAGAAAATCTTCACTTTTTAGTTAGGTAACCAGCAATAATATAAAATAAGATTTATTATGCAAGCATATCCCTTTTCTCATGTGCCACAAATCTCAGCTCCAAAGAGTCAAGCTCTCTACTGCTTCTGGGCTTGAGAATCTACACTTAGATTCTTCTTACAACAGAAGGGAAAAACAGTAGAAATCAAAGAATTAACAGCAGTAGTAGATCTAAAAAAAAAAAAAAAAAGAAGGAAAAAGGAAAAAGAGGCAAGAGTTGTTGAAAAAAAATCTAGACAGAATGAGGTCAAGAAAGACATGTACCAAGTTTAACATCACCAATTAGAAAGACAACAACATCAGAAATTGGGACAAAGGGATAAAATGAGAAAAGACAAAGTGAACAATGCCAGTGGTTTAGAGTTCTCACTGTATGATCAGGCAACAGATAAAGTCTCCAGAGAATATTAATCTTTAGTGAAAGAGGGGCCTTAGAAAACTGGGGTTAAGTAAGTCTGCCTGAAGACAGGAGACCACAGGGCTCCTAACATTAGCATGACATTCAACTAAGGGCCCTGCACCCAAAATGGATGGCACCAAATGTGAAAATAAAACATACATTAGATAAAATAGGGTAATTATACATGCCTCCCTTCCCCTCCTGAAGTTAAGTAGTTTAGCATACTACTTCTGCAAAAAAAGAAAGAAGAGCTTACAACTCTTCTGACCCTCCTAAGTGAGCTATCTGTCAGAAAGGAGAGAAAAGATGAGCATCAAAATGATTAACCAGTAATTCAGACTGTTACCTTCAATGCAACCCACAACATCAATTCCATTACCAGCTCTTAACTGAGTGATGAATATTGTAGGTTTCAGCATGAAGATATTCTACAAAGGCACGCAATGATCAGAAAGCAAAACAAGATGGGTCACAATAATTTCTAAGACACACAGGGAAAATTTACAGGAAACTTTACAAGATAAAATCATCTGGTAAAGCATTTGAACCACAGCAAATTCAGTCTATCACCAAGACAAGGTCATGACATGTGTGATAGGGTGATAGAGTGAAATAAAAAAAGCTGTATTCACCTCTTTTGATTGTTGACTTAAATGTCCCCTATTCCAACACCTCCAAATTGTCTCAAAAGTAGTTACACGTGTTTTTCCAATCAGACATCAAAAAGGTTTCAAAACTATGAGAGAGCTATCCCTGCGCAATTTAGGCTAGCAAGGCCAACAAAGAGAGGTCAACAGAGGCAGTAAGTATGCACCTAGTTCCTCTTGACTTCAGCAAGAATTTGGAACTGAAAGTACTTCTGTTATCTTAGTACTTAATGATGCTTCTCATGCCTAACTCAATCATCTTTCAGTACTGAAAGTAGCATCTCCCCTCTGCACTTCCCCTAGCCAGTGAATTAAACAGAGAGCAAGACTATCTCCATAGAAGCCTTAGAACAGCTGTGAACCACAACACAGGAATGGCAGTGGCAAGGGCAGTGTAACTCACATGTCAAAAATGTCCCTACCTGGATGTCAGTGTCCTTCACTGGTTCAAGAGGCTCAAATGTAGTGGCTGCACTTAGACTCTCAAGTCTCTGAGAAATGTGGGATATATCAAGCCCTTTAGACCCAAGAAGAACCGATCTATAAGGAAGAAATTGTACAGATATGAAATTAGTATTGAACAGACAAAACTCTAAACCCAGACTCCCTGCCAATATTTAGGTCAGCAGCTAGCCAGGTACAGACAGTGTTCCCAAACGTGTTACAAAAACTGCACAGAACCAAACTTTGAACAGCCCTATGTGTCTGTGTAAACACCTCAGCCCTTCTGAACTCTTTCTGCTGTTCCACTGCAGTGCTGCACAGCTGCCAAGTCCTTCCAAACAGAAAAAAATGTACACCACGTTGGTAAACATCTTCGGCAGCAGCCAGAACAAAGTACTGCACTTTCCAGCTTTGGTGTCCAAAATCAAGAACAGTAGTTCCTCAGATAAATACTTCAACTATCCTATTGTTTTTTGGAAGTAGGAGAAAGGTTGGAAGAACAAAAAGGAAACACAAGCTTTGCAGTCATTCTAAAAAACAGCTTTGCAGTCATTCTGTTTCTCCCAGCAGGACTCCCCCCACGTTGGAAACCAAAGCCATGAAGAGTTTCTGCCCCGTGCGCAGAGTCTGCAGCGCCAGGGCTCCGTACTTACGCCTTCACGTTGGCAGTCTCCTGCGAGGTGCGGGTCAGCGTGCGGGATCGCAGGCGCTCCCCGGCCTGCTGGATCTCCTGCAGGTTGCGCTCCACGTGCGGCAGCTCTGAGATCCCTTCTGTCTCAGCTGCCAGCTGCTCTGCCTGCTGCAGCAGCTCTCCAAAGCCTTCTGTGTCCATCTCTGCTGCAGGTTTCGCTCCAGACACACAGAAACCTTCGGGGAGAAAGGGAAATTCTTGCTCAGCTATAAATAGTTTCTACGCTTGTGGGGTCACAGACAGACCAGCAAGAGCAGGTCTTCTAGAACAGCATACACTGTCTATCCTCCCCAGGCATTAAACATCAAGGAAATCCTTTCAAGTGGTCTCAGAGAGCTTTCCTTTGCAGGACTACAGTCTATGGACCTGTCAGATGTCATATTGCAGGTCATATTTTGCCTTTAAACAAAGGAGTGAAAGCAAAGAAGTCCCTGTGAAGAATTTGGTGTTAATTTAGCTATGAACTACACACATAAACAGATTGCTTGGAGCACTGGACTCCATGATCCTTATGGGCCCCTTCCCATTCTATGATTCTATATTTTTAAACATTATGAGGAAAGAGCCATACATGTGCAAGTATAGGAATATGAGGGCTGAAAACACACGTAAACATACATAAGTTAAATAAATAGCAAAACAGTTGAGCTATAGATGCACACAGACAGCCACAGCTATCTGTTAAAATGTGTTGCTCCATGTGTCATTAACCCCCAGCCAAAAGAAATAAGTGCATGTTCTTCCAGTTCAGAAGACTTGTGTCTAAATTCAATGCCTGCAGGAAGTTCTACCAGTGTGAGAGTTCCTTGCATTGACTCAGTGACAGAATAATTAAGGAAGTTAAAGCACAAGGCAAGGGCTGTAACAGAGGCATTAAATGCATCATGCAGTTCTAAATTCGGAATGGAGGCTGTTATTTTTACAGAACGGACAAAAGCATATGTGCACGGGATCACTATGGAAAAAGACATGTAGCTGCAATGGTGTCTACATTAACAGAATATGAAACCCAAACCATCAGTTTCACACACCAAATCACGGTTTGCAGCTAAACCAGCTACAAGCAATAAGCATCAGGCACCTCCGTAAGGCCACAGAAGATCACAAAAATCCGTGGTGCTGAATAGTGCTACAGAGATGAAAATCTGCAGTACAGTCCCTCTCTCATAGCTTTTGCACCCAAACCCTGAGGGTCTAGGATGAAATAAGAGAAAACAGATCTCAAGCATTAACTTCAACTGTTCATCATTTACTCAAAAGTAAAATCAGTGGAGACTATCTGGTTCAAGGAAGCCCCCTAAGAAGAAAACAGATTTTTAAAAATCAACAATAGCCTGCAATTCAAGTATTTCTTTGTACTCCTCACTATACCAAAGCAATTTTACAGCAGAATTTGAACATTCCTCACGTTCTCAGTCTCACCATCATTCTCAAGTACAACTACCCAGCAGCAGCAGTAGCAGCGCTTCCTCTGTCTGGACAAATGATTTAAAAGCACTGCATGATGATTCATTAAGACATATGCAGTTTGCAAGAGAAACCGACCCCTCCTGCCTGAGTGCCAGGACAAACCCTAACAGCAGCATCCAGGAATGGAGAATTTCACAAGCACTCCCCACACTCTTCTGGAAAGCTGAGGGAGGGAATGATTGTATTTGCAACGACTTGTTAATCAGGTGAGATAGCAGAGACCGGATCTGTTTGAACAGATTAGCGTACCACCGAGATGAGATGGAGTGGAACAGGGAGGAGGAGGGTGGAAATAAGCAGTTTCATGCCCTGCAATGCAGTACAGAACATCTTTCCAGTGTTTACTTGCAATAACTCAGATGCACCCCTGCCAGGAACAGCCTCTGTTGGCAGACACTGACCAGAACAGTCACACTCCTGTACATTCAAAAACTGATCAGATCCTCCAGGAGCAGTGACTGTGAGAACAACACCAGCATCAGCTTGATTTGATCCGATCTGGTCCACCTCCTCTTTTCATTACCAAGATAAAAAGCTGGTAGTGTAAGAAGCAGCAACTTCTCAGACTACTGAAACCAAAAGCGTGAAAGATCAGTGCTACAGAACTGCTCCCAAACGTGCACTTTTTCCCTGCAGACACCACATTAATACCATGTAAGATCTATCACCTAAGTTTGCCTGTGTAGGACAACTGCAACAGCTCTGTGAGACTGAACCCAATTCAGCAAACACTGAATAAACTGGTTATTTTGGGGCAAGTTAAAGTACCTGTGATTATAACCAAGCACTGGAAGCAACTCAAAACTCAGAGAGCCAACACTAAACAGCTTTTCCTAAGTGACAGAATTCAAACATTTAGACTAAATATTTGTATATTCGTAACAGCGCAAACAAGTTTGTCTCCACCCTGACAGAATTTATTGCATTCAAGAGACTGTAGTCTGACTCTTCATGCTGCTGTGCAAGATGGAAACTGCTTCCACAGTAACAAGCACAGCGATTGCAGATTTTCATGGCAGGGGAAGGAGCAACAACCAACACCTGAGAGAAAGAAAATACTTCAGAAATTAAATTAACTTCAGTGAAACCAGACTGACCTTGGGCTAAAAGCCAGGACTGAAAAAGCTCTTCTGTAAAACAACTTTGATGACTTATCAATAGAAGCTGCTGCATTAGACTACATTTCCATTAAACCTCAGTCTAATTTCCCCAACATTTAAAACCACACATAAGCACTATATGTTGTATAAGCTGACTAAGTTTAAGCCACAAAGAAAACAAAAAAGATGACAGATTTCTTAAGTTTATTCAGACTGATTATAATTGATGATTTCTTACCTAAAACCCACTAAAAACTTCTCAAGAGCATTACAATGCTATCTTAGGAAGAAAACTGTAGCTACTTACTCTACGCCAAATACAGCCACGATGAACATTTTACTGTACTAGATTCAGAAATACACAAAACTGAAATATTCCAATGCATGTTCAAGTGTCTGCTGTACTTCACACATTGACAGGGTTTGTGTGAACTAACCAATTAACTTTGAGAAACAGTGAAAGAATTAGGTTTTTCCAGTGGTCTGGGAAAAAAAAAAAGGAAGTTGTCACAGGAGAGAAAGAAAGCCTCACTCACTACATTCAGAGTGGCTGATGAACCAAGATTTCCACACGTTGAAGAAAACTTCTTCAAAACGGGAAACAAAGAGGAAGAAATCAGTGTTTGCTTCTCAAAGAGGCTCCCACCTCAAAGTGCTCAAGAGACCCAGTCTGATGAAGCAGGATCAGCTTCTAGTTCAAAGAAAACAACAAGAGCACAAGTAGTAAGAGCAAGCCAGCAGTGCTCTACTTCCTGCAGCTGCAATCTGAGATAAACGTGCTTTTTCAACAAGCTCCAAGCCTGGGCTGCTACAGAGAGTGGAGCAGTTTTTGTCTACTAAGCTAAACATGAATAAGTAAAAGGTCCATTTTGCAGGCCTGGGGAATTCTGTCAGAACAGCAGCAATAATACCGAGCTCTCACGTGGCACAGGCAGACATCCAGACATTTCAAAGAAGTCAGCAATGTAATCCCCAAGTTACAGACAGGGGAAGTGATTAAGAAACACTGAGATGATAATCAAAGAGGAGGTGGACAATTGTACAAGCCAAATATCTGCTGCACATTTTCAGCACACCATCCTCTTGTTCATAAAACACAATAATGTTTATCAAACCGAACAGAGGGAAAGCTCCCATACCTTAACTACACTAAACCCAGGCAAAATCACAATAGGCCACCTTAAAAACAAACACCTAAAAGCTTCAAGCTATACTGGGTATCCCATTTGGTACAGCAGCCTGTTCCCCATATAACAAAAGGCAGATGCAGGAAAATCCTGGATAGATCCCGCAACAACCTTTGAAACCTATTGTTTCTTCTACTAACGATCAATTAATGCTCCTCTGCCTCCTATAAAAAGGCTTTGATTCCTGCCTATTTTCTTCTTCATCTCATCTGTAGGTAGATATGCGAAAGTCCAATCTTCTTATGACCCCAGAGAGCTCTTACAATAGGTATGTTCAACAAAAACGGGTCTTTTCAAAATTTTAAAGGCAGTAACACTGCGTTTGCACTGTGAAAAGGACAAGGAAGGGCATACAACACTTCTCTACACTGTTCATTATTTAAAGTGGACCTGAAAAATAGGCATTTGAAGTGACTTCTACCAAAACACACTGTCACGCATTTGTCAATGCTTCCTTTTATCTGCCATAAATTCCTCATAATGGTCTCAAGTCCCCACTGTTCTGAGTAACTGACTCAGCTGCCAGTTTTGCCATCTTACCACTTTCCTTCCCTCTTCTCCAAACACAGTCTTTAAGCACCCAACTCAGCAGGGCAATAACTCGCACAGGGTGGCAAACTGACCCTCATTAGATAGAGCATTTGGTTCAGTATTTTAAGTTCCTTACATAAAAACGCATATCCTCACCACGCACTGAATTTCCTGCCATAGCTGCACCACAGAAACCTTATGGATTTAGATGACAGAATCACATACATGCTTCCAAGCAATTTTAAGCTTTTTCTATTTGTAAATTTTCCCGAGGAGTAGGAAAACTTTTTAAGACACAACATTAAGTGAAACAGCACTAAAGCACACAGGAACTGGTGTTCCTTTCTCACTAACACCTTAGCTCTCCATGTCATAACCACTGTCCCTAAAACAACATGTCCAAATTGCAGGAGAAGAGAAGCAGCCCTTCTTTGCACCTGGACTTTTCAAGCCTTCCACTCACTGTTCATATATTCTTCTAGTATCTGAAAGGGTCCTACAGCGAAGCCAGACAGGGACTCTTTGTCAGGAACTGTACTGATAGGACAAGGAAGAATAGACAAACACCGAAAGAGAGTAAATATAGATTTAGGAAGAAATCCTTTACTGCGAGGGTGGTGAGGCACTGGCACACGTTGCCCTGGGAGGTTGTAACTGTCCTAACCCTGCCAGTGTTCAAAGCCAGGTTGGATAATGCCTTGAGCAACCTGGTCTAGCAGGTGTCCCTACCCGTGGTAGGGGGGCGTGGAACTACATAAGCTTTGAAATCCCTTCCAACCCCTTAAGATTCTATGAATTCCTAGGAACCAACAAGCAAACGCACGGTGGGGAATAACGACCCCCACGCATAGAACTCAAAACAGACACCAAACCGCACACATACACAAACCCGTTCTCCTGAAATCTTCCCACACAACCAACTTCTGCTTCCTAAAGCACCAACACTGCACTTTAGTTAAACACTAAACTCCCGTTCTCCAGCCAGGCTTGGCATTGCCGGTAACACAAACCCGCCCGGAAGAACAGACCCTCCTCGCGCATCCACAGCCGGCCCGGCTGCATTAGCGCGGGCTATTGACAGCAGCAGCTTCCGGGGAGCCCCAGGAGGGCCCACGAGGAGGCCGGGAGCGCTCCAGCCAGCCTCCCGCCGCAGCGGCCTGCACGGGCCAGAGGGGGAGCCATGGGTGCGGGCAGCTGCCGGGGGCTCCGGACGCGGTGGGGAGCAGGCAGCGAGCTCCGGAGACGGAGAAGAACGGGGGAAAGAGGCGGAGGAACACCGAGCTCCCGCCTGCCCGCGCGGCGCCCACACCTCACCTGCGCTCCGGGCCGCCCGCCACACCCGCCGTGCCCGCGCCGCGCGCCCCCATTGGCTGCCCTCTCTCCCTTCCCCGCCCTCCCATTGGCCGAGCCGCCGCGCATCCCGGCGCCGCGTGCTTCTATTGGCCCAGCCGCCGATCTCCGCCGCGTGCCGGTTCCCGCCCCCTCGCGAGAACAACTTTGTAGAGGCTCTCGCAGGGGGCGCGGCCTGAAAGTGGGGCCGCGGCTGCCTCCAGAGGCCGCGGGTTCGAGGCTGCGTCCCGCCTTCCAGCGCTGTGCGCGCCTCCCCGCGCCGCGCCGGAATCACCGAAATAAGAGATATGCAGACAGAAATAACATGCATGGGGTTGTTCCTCTCTATTCCCCCGCTCCCTTCTTAGTCAGCGCTGACTCTTGCTGGCAAATCTCGTCTGTGAGCTGATTCCTTGGGAGGTAAAATGAGGATAGCTAATTCATCCCGATTTTGCCTCCGATGGCCAAATACACCAGCAAACAAACCCACAGCCTGCAGGTACCCTCACCATCACCTATACGATGGTGTCCTGAGGGGGTATAGGGGTCCACTGTGTTTGGTCCCCTCTTGGGCACACACACAGGATGGCCCTAAAACGGATATTGCCAATGACTGGGAAAGGCCTGCTTGTGTAAGAGATGATGTCTGGGCCTTGCTCCTGTTCGGAAACGTCATCCATCAAACCTTCAAAGCTAAACAGATTTCCCCATTAATGCAGTCTCTAATTGCAAATTTTCCGATGTAAAAGGCAGTTCCCCGGCCAGAAGCAGAGCTGGCACTGGCTGTAGCCGCTCCTCCTAATTGCCAAGTGCGTGCAGGGGACCAGGGTACATTCTTGCCTGCTGCTTCAGTTTGATGGAGCACTTGCTCCGGCAGGATGTCCTGGTGGCATGAATGCCTTAGTGGGACGGTTGCCCTGGTGTGATGGGCGTCCTGATGGGATGGGTGCCCTGGTAGGGTGGCCATGCCACCCCAGCTCTCCCTGAGTCCTTCCAGGCTCCCGGGGCACCTTTCCAGAGCGAGGAGAGTCCTGGTCTACCCGGAGACCGGCGCTGGCGCCCTCCGGGGCGGGATGGAGGAACAGCCGTCCTGAGAGAAAGAGCAGACACAGGCAGGGAGCGAGGGAAGCGGAGACAGGCAGGGAGCCGGGCCCGGGCGGGCGGCGGTGCTGCGGGCAGGCAGGTGGCAGCAGATCCCTGTGGAAGGGCTCGGCGCACCGGGAGCGGAGCCGCCCGGGAGAACCCTTCCCGGGGCGGGACCCGGGTCCTCTGCACAGGGGCAAGGGGTGCTGTCCCCTCTGTGGGTGCCCGTCCCTCTACATTGGGCGCACAGGGCGCCCGTTCCCTTGACCAGGATGGGCAGGGTGCTGTCCCCTCTACATCAGATGCCTGTACCCTCCATACTGGGTGCCCATCCCATGAGCATAGGGTGCTTCTTATCTCTATGCCAGGGGTTTTAGACTGGATATTAGTCAAAATACTTCACTGAAAGTGTTGTCAAGCACTGGAACAGGCTGCCCAGCAAAGTAGTGGAATCACCACCCCTGGAGCGATTTAAAAAACATGTAGATGTGTCACTTGGTTTAGGTGTGGGCTTGGCAGTGCTAGGGTAGCTCTGAACTTGATGACCTCAAGGGGATTTTCCAACCTTTCCAATAATTCTGTGACTCCGCAGTGGGTAATTTCCGCATTGGGTACATTTTTCCCGCTGCCCTGAGTGCACGTCCCCTGAGGGCAGGGTGTTATTTCCGCTGTGCACACGTGCCTGTCACCTCTGCACAAGGTGTGTTTACTCTGCACTGGGTGCACGTCCCCTCTGCACACTGCGCTTGTCCCCTCGGCACAGGAGGATGTCCCCTCAGCGCAGAGGTCCCTGTCACGTGTGTGCAGGGTGCTCGTCTCCTCTGCACACAGTGCATCACTCCTCTGCACAGAGCGCACATCCTTTCTGCACGGGGCACTTGTCCCTCCTGCACACGGTGTATTCTACCACCATGCAGGGTCACAGACATCCATCAACCCCCTGGGATTCTCACACAGCCAGAAAAAGCTGAACTGGATGCAGCCTCATGGGCAGCTGCAGGGCTACTCCTCTGGGAGTGTTACCAGGACCCCTCTGCCCTGGCTCCCCTGGGTGCTCAGAGGGGATGCATGGTCACCTCAGACCACCTCGGCAAACTGAGCTGGGCTTTTCTTCGCGGGGCTGGATAAAGCACATCAATCTCTTGGATCAAGCAAAGGCTCACCTCACCCTCCCACTATACAGAGCTGTCCACAGGCTGAGAGCACTTCGGGCTTCATCAAAAAGTACTTTTTTTTAAATAGAAAATACTCCTGAGGGGACCAGAAAGCCCCCACTGGGAGCAGCTACAGGCATTGGGTACATCCCTGACCAAGCTCCTCACATGGGTGCCTTGCACCCACTCCACTGATCTTGTGGCTTTCCTCACCCCAAATCCCTCCTGTGGAGGCTGGAAAGGGCACCAAGGCTGAGGGTCTCTACCAGACGGGTGTGCAGGCAGAACCAGGAGCAGGCAGGGCAGGCTGGCACCGGCATGGTGCAGAAGTGTGTGCCCACGTCCCACCTGGCACACTGCTGGGAACGGGGAGCGGTTGATGCCTGGGGCGCTTCCTGTGAGGGGAAACCCCATCCGCGCTCGGCTTTGTTTCTGGTGCAGGATGCTGGGCGCCTGGCCCCGGAGGGCTCAGTCCCCCAGCCCCTCCGCTACTGTGGCTGGGGTCGCAGCCCTGTTTCATATGGCTCCAGCAGCAGAGCCATGCCAATCTTCTTTTCCAGCAAAGCGTCTTCCCATGAGATTGTGGTTTATATGCATTTAGGGCAGGGCAGACCCTTAAAACCCATTTCCAGCACTACACGTTTGTTGCAACAAGCAGTGCTGGGAGGCTGCTGGCAAAGACAATTTGCCTGATGCAGTAAAGCAACACATTTAAAAAGCAAATGGGTGCTGAGCTAGGTGTTGCTTTTCTCACTGGCAAAGTTGGGTGCTGAGCAGTCTGGGCACCCCCTGCAGAGCCATGTGCTGAAAGTGGGCAGACTTTGGGGAAAGGGTGAGCCTAGATCATCCTGGATGCCTGAAACATCCTGGGAACTGGCATTGCCATGCTCCCACTGTGCAGACACCCCACCTTCTGCCACCCAGCCTAGCAGAAAGGACTACATGGGTACCCAAGTAACCAATTTTGCTGGTTTTTAAATTTATCTTGTCCCTGGTGCCTTGTCACCAAGGGCTGCAGGAGATTTTCCTGACAGGCAGAGCTGTCCCATTGCCCGAAGAGGCACAAAGAGGGTGAGGGCAGCACAGCTAGGATTTTACATCTGTGGTGGGGCACACCCAGGAGACGTGCATGGGCAAGCAGGTGCCTAAAAAGTGAGTCTCACTTGGCAGAGACTTTCGGAAGCAAAACACATCCTATGCATCTTCCCACTGCCCTCCCTCCCTCATCCCAGCAGCCACTCCAAATCCAGGCAGCCAAACATTTCATTCATGGCTATAGTTGCCTGCCCTCATGCATCTGAAGGTCACTGAAGCTTTAAGCAAGGTGCTTCCCAAAAATGAGCTGGAAAAAAAGGGCTTGGAGGTTTTGCCCACAGCAGGAGCCAGGCACTCTAGCTGCAGGTATTTCGCATGGGGAGGCTGCAGGTAAAGTGTCCCTTTGGGGATGGATCTGTTCTGCAATGGACTGGGGTTTGCAAAGCATGAGCTCTTGAGGGAGACTTGTCCCTACTAGAATTTGTCCAAGTGCTCTCCAGCAGCAGCTCAGGGCAGGCATCTTGCCAGCCACATCACCTTCTCACCTACCACACTTGCTCCCACAAGATCCTCCACCCAAAGGAAGCCCCAAGCATGGTGCAGAGGCACCTGCCATGATGCCAAAGAAAGGCTGGAGAGGACTAGAGCCCCTCTTTCCATTGCTTACCCACACTTCTGGGTATGTCACCTGTCCTCCCTGGGAGACCAGCACGTTAAATATGCCCAGAGCAACCCAACATATAGTGTGAGGTCCATCCCGTGCCCTGTGAAAGCTCCTTTTCTCCCTCAAGGAGGCACAGAGCCAACTTAGGGAAGGGCATGGGGGTGTTTGTGAGAAGCCCTCTCCCACCCCGCAGTGACAATTCCCACACAGGTGTCCCAAGGGGCAAAAATGCTTAGGCCCCAGTCCCACAGCAGCACTCGTACCTGCAGAAAAACTCCTTTATTTCCATCCAGTTTCACCACTGGTACAGAAAATACAAAACATGAAAAAACAACAAAAAAATAGGCTTTTCTGTGTCCCCCACCCCCCGTCACCGAAGCATGCCGACTATTTACAGGCAGAGACGAGCGGCTCAGTGGCAGCAGCTGCACTTGCTGCTGGTCGGCTCCTTGCACACGCAGCCCTTGGCGCAGTTGCTGCAGCTCGCGGGGCAGCAGGAGCAGCAGCCTGGGGAGACACAAGAGTTAGGAAGCAGGTGGAAGGGACTGGGGCTCTATGAGGCAGAGGGACCCGATGGAAAGAGGAAACAGCACCTCTGCAATGAGCAAGGCTGATGATCCCAATAGGCTGGGAGATCTCCATGAGGGTCCTATAGGGCAGGAACT
>WBMY01011372.1:409264-423002 GCA_013397315.1 Donacobius atricapilla | reverse complement strand
CGTGCTCACCCCGGGGCCGTGCTCACCCCGGGGCCGTGCTCACCCCGGGGCCGTGCTCACCCCGGGGCCGTGCTCACCCCGGGGCCGTGCTCACCGGGGGCCGTGCCGTGCCGTGCTCACCCCGGGGCCGTGTTCACCCCGGGGCGCTGCTCACCCTTGGGCCGTGCTCACCCCGGGGCCGGGCCGTGCCGTGCCGTGCCGTGTTCACTCACGAGCCGTGCCCACCCCGGGGCCATGCCGTGCTTACCCGGGTCACAGACCTGCCTGCCCACCCCCGCTCCCAGCCCGCTGAGGGGAGGCCGGGGTGTCCCACCTGCACCCCCCTCCCCGGCAGGGTGCTGCACTGGGGGACACTGAGACGCTGCTATACGCGGGGTGTGGGGGTAGCAGCAGTGCCATGGTCCTGCTACCAGGTCCTGCACCCTTGGGACAGCCCTGTGACGCTGCCCCATGTGTCCAGCACTGTGGTGCAGCGGTGCCCCCCACCTCAGGGTGGCTGTGGGGTGCATGGGGCTGTCCCTGAGTATGAGAATGACTATTTCAGCACCCCACTGGAGAGTGGGATAGCCCTGGGCAGCCCCCGTGGAGCTGGAGTGTTCAGATGGCCTCCCAGGAGGAGTGCATCATAGAACACTCTGAGTTGGAAGAGACCAAGAAGAATCATTGAATCCAACTCCTGAACCTGCACAGGACAGCTACAAAAAGCACACTATGTGCTTGAGTTTGTTGTCCAAAAACTTCCTAAGCTCTGTCAGGCTTCGTGCAGTGACCACGTCCTTGGGGAGTCTGTTCCAGGGCGTGACTACTTNGGGTCCATGGCTCGGCTCGGCTTGGCTTAGCTCAATCTAGCTTGGCTCGGCTCGGCTCGGCTCGGTTCGGCGGGGCTGGAAGCGGTGCCGACCAACGCCGGCCGCCCGCTATTTATGGGGCACGACGCGGGGCGGTGCTGGCGCTGCGCACGGTGCAGCGGGGCCGNAGAATGACTATTTCAGCACCCCACTGGAGAGTGGGATAGCCCTGGGCAGCCCCCGTGGAGCTGGAGTGTTCAGATGGCCTCCCAGGAGGAGTGCATCATAGAACACTCTGAGTTGGAAGAGACCAAGAAGAATCATTGAATCCAACTCCTGAACCTGCACAGGACAGCTACAAAAAGCACACTATGTGCTTGAGTTTGTTGTCCAAAAACTTCCTAAGCTCTGTCAGGCTTCGTGCAGTGAGCACGTCCTTGGGGAGTCTGTTCCAGGGCGTGACTACTTTCTGGGTAAAGAACATTTTCCTAATACCCAATCTAAACCTTGCTTGATAGAATTTCATGCAGTTCCCTTGGGTGAGCATGGGGATGCAGTGTGGTAGCTTGGCATTGCCAGCTGGGAGCTGCTGGGAATCACTTTCTCATCCCTGTGAGTTTTCCAACTTGTCACAGTGTTTATGTGCCAGCTGGCTTCCACCATCTCGCATGTGCCCGTGGCCAGTTCAACATCCAGCATGGAAAAGAGTGGCTGGGCCAGGGCCAGGCTGTCCCTGTGCCTGCACCCCCTGCTCTTGGTGGTGTTGCAGATGGGGCAAGCTTGGGTTCGGAGCCAGTGCTGTAGACGGGGTCCATGCCTGTGGAGCCTGGGCCAGCGGGCTCTAGGACCAGGAGAGGCTCAGTGACCCAGGGTGGTTGTGCCAGGGAACGGCTTGTGCTTGTTTGCAAAACACGGAGTTGTTTTTTCCTGGCAGTGTTTGCCAGCAGCAGTGAGGTGAAGACAGCAGGCATTG
The DNA here is from genome assembly GCA_013397315.1 of Donacobius atricapilla. Classification (NCBI taxonomy): domain Eukaryota; kingdom Metazoa; phylum Chordata; class Aves; order Passeriformes; family Mimidae; genus Donacobius; species Donacobius atricapilla. Next base: position 421,241 of record WBMY01011372.1, on the reverse strand, counting down.
CACACGCCGCTGGCTGAGCGGGAAGGAGGAGAGGTGGAATAACCGAGCACGTGTGGTGTCACTTCACATAAACACAGGTTGTGAAATAACTTCCCTCCTGGACTCCCCAGCACAGTGTTTCGGGAATGTGCTGCACCTGCAGGCCCCCCTTTCCAGAGGGGTGGGTTCTGCTGCTCCTGTGGTCAAGGAAAAGAGAGCCCCGACCACCTGAAATGGGATCGTACATCCCTGCATGGGGCCATACCAGAAGTGGGATGACTGTGCAGGGTCAAAATTGCAGGGAAAACAGGGGAATTCCCAGATTGCTAGGAATCCTGCATATCATACCCATGTATGTGGGCTGTGCTGAATCTTGGGACACATTGTCCTGGGCCCGTGTCACTGTGAGCGGGAAAAGGCAGCACAGCATCCCCGCAGAACTGTATGTGAAGCTGGGATGGGAAAAGAGCCTGGAAAATGCCTGGTTTCCCAATCTGAGAATTTCCACTAAATAGTGAGGTCATCCCACAAGCAGAAGAGGGAGGAATGAATGAGTATCCCTTGAGCCATGGGCTTGCTGAAAGGCTGTGCCGGACATCAGTGGGGAGAGGAGAGCTTGGAGGGGTCTCCTATATTACTGCTGGTATTCCAATTTCCCAGGGCACGGAGTAGTTAAACCTAAGTCTGTTCCCATGTAAGAGGAGTGCCAGGTCCAAGTCTGATTTTATAACAGTCATAAAGTGAGCAGCGGAGCTGCAGCTGCCCAGCACAGGTCTCAGGGCTCAGATTTGGGAGGCTGGAACCTCTATCTTCCACCCCCACACACTTCCCCTGAAGGCAGGGGACAGCATCTGACAGCTGCTCTCCATCATACTGCCATGGGACACAGAGATGGGCACATGGGGCAGGACCAGTGAGGCAGAGCCATGGGGCAGGACTAGTGCAAACCCACAGGGGCCGGCAAAGCCAGACCAATTCTGTGAGCTTTGCTGGTTAAACCAGATATTTGGTGATAAGTCTCATTAGCAACCTCTCCTTCACTCTTGTTGTGAGCTCACCAGTGATGTTTTTGTATGGTTGGCACTTACATCTCTCTGGATTGGCGGGAATAAAGATAACCCTGCTCTTCGCAGAGTGGCGTTTAGTGTGATTGCTCCATGCCTGCCATGTGCTTGCCCTGCCTAAATTCAGCTGACATTGGGGTGGCCTTTGCACCCATCAGAAGTGTGGGGTGATGGTGACATCTCAGAGGATATCCTGAGGAAGGAGCTCTCCTGGAGCAAAGGGGTATCCCCTAGTGATTGATACTGTGAGCAGCCTGTGGGCAGGAGTGCTGTGCTGTAGGCTATGCCAAATCCCTGGCTGAATCCTGGCAGTGGTGACCTTGTGGGTCAGGAAAGGTTTTCAACCTAAAAAGTGGCCACGAACGGCTGCATTTTAGGAGTGCAGGGACAGGCAGAACCTGCCATATTCCTGGGAAGCAGCAGGGGGGCACGTGGCACCTGGGGTGCAGCTTTCTGGTGGTGAGCGTCACACCCTGACATGGGCATCGTGGGCATCACATCCCATTGTGAGCTTTGCACCCTGGAATAGGCATCCCATCCCATCATAGGCATTCCGCCCGTCACAGGCATTGCACCCCATCCCATCATTGGGATCCCAGTATGGGCCTGGCGAACCACAGTGGGCATCACACTCTGGTTTGGGCATCATGTCCCGTCATAGGCACTGAACCCTATTGCAAGCAGTGCACCCTGTTGTGGGGATCACACCCCATTGTGTGCGCTGCACCCCATTGTGGAGAACCAGGTCACCTGAGGCTCCCCAGGAGCAGCCTGCCAGGCTGGCAGAGGTGGCAGGGGGATAAGCAAAGTGGTTCTTCCAGCCAGTTCAATTAAACTGCCAGGAGGAAAACTAAACCTGTTTCTCTGCCACCCCACCTGCCCTGGAAACATTCCCCCTGGAAATGGGCAGGGCTGGGGTGGTTATTACAGTGAAAGCTTGTAATAATGAGCAGCTCATTAGACCCGAGGATTACTGGTGGAGGAGACAGCATGGGATTTGCCCCTGGGTAACAAGAGGGTGGAGGGGGAAAAAAAGTCCCTTATTGTGTAGGGAAAGTGTTAAAACAGGAGTCAGAACTACTGGTAGGGAGAGCAGAGCCAAGATTAGAAGACAGGAGCAAAAACAAGACACAGGCTCTTTGCCATGACCTCCCACACGCAGTCCTCCCGCTCCCCAGGGAAACTGCCACATCCAACAGAAGTGCCAAGTTCCTTATGGACCTTTATATACATATCACTTTATTTAGGTAGCTTATTACATGTCAAAGTGACAAACACTAAAGAAATCTGAACACATATATAAAAAAAGACAACCAACATACACAATAAGGTTATTCTTCTTTGGCCCCCCAGATGTGCATCACCCCCCGATGTGCAGTCAGAGGTCCCCTATTTGCAGCAGCTGCACTTGGCAGAGGGGGGGCCTTTGCAGACACAGCCCTGTGCACACTTGGCACATCCAGCTGGGCAGCAGGAGCAGCAGCCTGTGGGAGAGACAAAAAAAAAAATTAAGGACATTCTCAGGAAGTCTCAGGCTGGGGCTTGGGTCTCACTGTTTCGGAGACCTCCCATGTATTCATGTTGTTCTCTTTTAGCAGCATCCCCATTCTTGGCAGTGCCTTCCAGGTTATTTATGCAGCCATGGCTGGCACTGGAGAGGTAGGGGGAGAGTGTGGATCTCCCGGGGGTTCACCAAGATTCCCTCAGTCCTGTCTTTGCAAACCCTCATGGCACACAGCCCTGGTGTGGGTGACAGCATTAGGAGCACCAAGAAGAAATCCCTGTGCTGGTTTCCTCCCCAGCATCCCCTTGTGCTGAGCCTGAGGGGCTATTGAGGGGAATGCTCAAGTTTGGGTGATACTGAGTGACTTATATTGCCTGGAGAGGGGGTGGGATTCACACTTGGGTGTGCTCCTTTGGGGGGTAAAAACATATGTGAGGAATAAACTCGCCACTGGCAATGCTAAGACTGATTTGAATCAGAGCATACACGGATGTGTAGTGAAAACCCCCCGAGTGTTTCTGCCTCCCCCACCTCCCCGGGGGCTCACGGATCCCTGTTACCTTTTTTGCACGATGTGCATTTGCAGTTTTTGCATTTGCAGTTATCCCCGCAAGTGCAGGTGCCACCTAAAACATGGAGAAAAGGCGAAAAAGAGATTGAGAAGAGGTGGTGGGAGGGGATACCAACAAACCAGAGACCCGCCGGGAAGAACACTGCCTCCCCTCTGAGCATCCACTGCTGCTTCAGCCTCGCTCAGGGGGGAGGTCACGCCACTGCCAGCCGCTTTCCAGTGAGATGCTCCCAAATAACACCGCAGCGCTGGGAGAGGACTTCAGCTGCTGGCCCAGCCCGTACGAGAGAGAACATCGAGAATGGCGGAGGAGGCCGGCGGGAGGCAGTGCCGGTGTTCCCGGGGGTGCTGGGGCTCCCGCTGCCCCCCGGGATGGAAGGAAACGCTGCCTTACCTGCGGCACAAGGGCAGTCCTGAGAGTCCATGTTTGGCTGGGCTGGGTGCCTGCAGCGGGACGCGTTGGGCGACGGGAAGAAGCTTTGGCGGGACTCGCAGCCGCCTCCTATTTATCCTTGGCCAGACGGGAGCGAGTGCAAAACCTCCGCCCCTGCAGCCTGCGCACGGCCCGGCGCGGCTGCAGCCCCGGGCGCTGCTGATTCACTGCCCGGGCGGCGCGGCGTGGCACGGGACTCCCGCAGCCCCCGCGCCCCCTCCCCGGGTGCCGTGGCAGCACGGAGGGCTGTCGCGGTCCCCGCCCCTCTCTGCTGAGATGTTGGAAGGGGGGCAGAGAACGGCCAGATCTCATCACACAGATGACACCTGTCTCAGGAGCGTCGCTGCACTCGACGGGGCTGGGCGCTGAGGGTGTGCACTCAGGGACCCCCGCAATCTAGCGATTCAGTGATTGATTGATTGATTGATTGATGCCAAAATCAATCTGCCAATCTGATTTGGGGGATACATTAATCCAGAAAGTGCCACCACTGCTGGGCAATCTCAGTCCCCTCCTCTCAGAGCTGGCACAGTAAGGTGAGGGGGAACTGGCACTATGAGGTGGCAGGGGTTCCGTCCCTGCTTGACGCCCTGTCCTCTGGTTCCTACACCCTCCCCACAAGCAGGAGCAGCAACAAGCTGGACTGGCCTGGCTCGAGCCTGCCATACCCTCCCAGTGCCCCAGGACAGCGGCACCCACGTCCCCTCGGCGCCGAGCATTGCACCTCGGGGCCCTGTCTCCTTCCTGGCTGCGGTGCTCCATCCCACTCTTCTGAATTAATTTTCGTGTGCCATTACCTGGGTGTGCAGGGGAGGAGGGTGGCAGGTGAGCTGCCATCACCCTGGTCAACTCCTCCAGCGGGTTTTACCCACCCACTTGGAAGCGCAAGGAGTGTTTGGGGTGGAAGGCACAACCCCCCCCCCCAAAAAAAAAACCAAAACCAAAAAAACCCCACAAAAAACCCAAACAAAACCAAAAAAAGGGCTCGCTGAGATTTTTGGTGTGGGGACAGTCTACTTCATGTGCAGGCGGAATTGCCAGCTGTGGAGCATCCTTCCATCCTTCCTCCTCACTCCTGTGTTTCTGTGTGCTCCTTGGTGTCAGTGATACCCCATCCCAGCTTCCCCCTGCTCTGAGACTCCTTTGCCTTGGGATTTTATCCCAGCTGGGCTTTTGCCTGAGGTACCTGGCTGAGGCATTTTGTCGATGCTAATCCAGCTGAAACAGCAGCCCAGGGAGTATTTTTACCACTCAGCTGTCTGGGCTTGTTGGGAACTTGTTGGGTGACCTGATGGGAAGCATTGCCAGCACCCCAACTAAGTGTCTCCTCCAGCCTCTCCAGGCCAGTGTGGGAAATCAGTATGGAAAAGCCTAAGAAAGGCAGAGCCAATGGGCCCCTTCCTCAACTCCTCTATCCTGGTGCATCTTGTCGCTGCCCTGACATGCCAGCCCTGGGGTCATGTGAACGTCACACTGCTGCTGATGCTCTGGGGCATGATGGCAGGCGACAGTGCCAGGGACCAGGTGCGTGCCAAGAGTGTTATTGCTCCTGTGGGAGCAGGGAAACACAAACACGGGAAACCCATGTGCAAATGTCACCTGCCACCCTGGCTACAGCCCGCTGTACTCTGTTGGTGGCATGACAAAGGGGCAACATCTCCCTGGGATCCTGCATTTGCTCTGCTCCTTGGCTGAAATAATCAGCCAAACACTCCTGTGATGCAGTAATATGCTGAGGGAAATGCTTCCTGCCATGTTGTGATGGATTAATGGGGGACAGCAGTATCACTGTTGCATCTGTTGTGTCTTCCCCCACTGCCTGGCACCCTTGGCCACCCAGGCAAAAATTGTCCCTGTCTCTTGCTAGTGGTGGCCCAGGTATACAAGGACAGGTGGCTTCTCCAAAGTGGTCCCTCACCTCTAGTCTAGGGGGAAGAAGGTGAAGCGCACACAAAGGGAAGAGAACAATCTCTGCCATGAAAGGACAGGGTGTGGGAAAAGCTGTCCAGCATCTGTTTTCAGTCAGACCCCAGCCCCTTTTACCTTCTTTCCTCTCATTCTGCACAAAGGAAAAAAAGCATCTTCCAGGTGATGTAGGACTGGGAGTCAGGACTCTGGTAGATCTTACATTGTTCCTGATCTATTCTGTAATTGATTTGGGATACATTCTATAATTAATTTGAGATTAGACTGGAATAGTGGGTTGTCAGGCAGACACACATCAATCAGACCACCTCCAGAAGCAACCTGTGATTGAGGTGCCAATGATGGGGACACCTTCCTGCAGTTTAAATACCCCCAGTGACAAGGTCTTGCCAGCCTCAGTTTGCCTTCTGGCCCCTGCCCTCCATTTGCCTGGGGGTTCTACATCATTTAAATGGGCCTGATCCTGCTCCCTAGAGCCAAGCAAAACAGGTAGGATCCCTGCACAGAATTTATTCACCAGCCCTTGCCATACCAGAGCTGTACCCCTTGGCTCTCATGTCCCCTGTGTGGGATTCCTGGCTCTGTCCCCAGGCACATCCGTGGCAATTACCCCTCGAGACTGCCAGGTAGGTGAATCAGCATGTGATGCTCCCGTGCTTGAGGCAGAGCTGGATATGATTTTCACCACGGGATGGTGATGGCTGAGCATTACCATGGGCATGCTAGGGACAGGGCTCCCTAGAAAGGAGAGAAGGAGGCTGACAGCTTTCAGGACAGTGTGGTGGAGGCACCTGTTCTTGTGACACCTGGGGTGTCTACAGCTGATTGCTGAAAGCCGCAGGACGGTGTCAGGGCTGGTGCTGGTGACTGGCAGTGACTCAAGGCTGGTGCCAGGCCGGTGAGGAGGGAGGCACAACAGCCAGCTCCTGTGGAGGTGAGCTGGCACAGGTCCACCTGGGCTCTCTGCTGAAGGACACGTGGCTCCAGTCACCTGTGGGCACGTGGAGGCACATAATGGACCAGCATCAGCTTCCACCTTCCTGTGGTGCAGCCACCCAGCACATTGCCTTCTGGGAACCCTGCAGACTACTACAAGTCCCTCTTTCATGGCACTTGTCCCCCAAAGCGCTTGCTCTGGGCTCATCATCCTCTCCGGATGGGGGTTTGGTGACTGCTCCTTCACCCAGATAGAACCGCCCAGACAGCCAGGGGACTCCTTTGTCAAAGCACCATGGCTCAGTGGGTACAGACTGTGGGCAGGGATGCTGGGAGCTATGAATCCCATGTGGGCACAGCACTGAAACCCTGGGGCATAGTCCCTGGGGGTACCATGCCCCTCACCATTGCCTATTGCTTGCCAGGCAGGATGCCTGGTACCCAGGGGTGGCCCTGACACTGCAGCAGCAGCAAGGGCAGCTCAGCTCTGCCTGCTCCAGCTGCCTCTTTGTGTTGGTCTCTGGGCAGGAGAGCCAGGGCTGGCCAGGGGTATATGGAACTGCAGCCCACCTGGGACCAGTTTTTTAAACCCAAATAGAGAAAATAAAAAATATTTTAGCACCTGGCAAACACCCAGCACATGCAAGTGCTGAAAGCCAGCAGGAAGCCCTAGAAGTGATTGCTGCTTAGAAAGCAGGCTCAGCTCTGATCTGAATCTCAGGTTATTGTTTGCTGATGATAAACAAGTGTTTGAAAACGGGAAATAGGTGCTGACGTAGTTTTATTTTGCTGGCGCTTGCCAGGCCTTTGGCAGAGTAGGAAGAGGGTGAATCACCCCTTGTCTGCCCTGGGAAGCCATTCCCAACCACTCCCCAAGTGCATAGGCAAAGCCTTGGAAACATTTGGGAGTGAAACTGGATCAGTGGGGTGACCTCAGGCTGTGGAGATTTCTTTCTTTTTCCCAGAAAACTGGGAGCAAAGACTTGTTCTGCTGTCAGTGATGGACATTGGCTAAGCTTATTGTTCTCCCTCCTTGAATCTTCTTGGGAAGCTGCCTGCTTCCCTGCCAGCACCTTGATTGCAGCTTTAGGAAAATACATCCCAGCTTGTGCTTCTCCAATATCAGCCATCAGCAAGGACGTGGCATGTCCCATTTTCCTGGGGAAATGCCCTCCCTGGGGACTTGCTGGCCCACATGACGTCTGTAACCGTAGGAAGGCACCTTCAGCGAGGGCCCGCTGGCAGTGGGAAGGGGACGGGCAGATTTCCATTAAGCAGGAATTGCACGGCGTGCAATCCTGGGACGCTTTCACAAGCCGGCAGCACTCTTTGATGTGGGCTTTTTAGGAGCCGCCTTGTGACCCAGCCGGCTGCGCTAGGGCTGGGACTCCCAAGGCCGGGATTATCAGTCGGGCTCAGCTGCTGGCTCATCCTATGGCTGCAGGCAAGGGCTTGGCCCTTACTCCTTATTTTTTATCTAAAACAGAGCTATCAATATTACCTTCCCCTTGAAAAAGCAGTTCGGAGAAGGTGGGGATTTGCTAATTACTGATTTTTAAGGAGAAGGGAAAGGAAGAAATGCTGAATTGATGCCCTGAGCTGGGTCCAGGAGAGTAAACTGACCTTGCAAAGTTCTGCCAGTTTTGGGGTGTGCATCCTGAGAGACCCCAGCACTAGGTGGGAGTTCCTGCCTGGCAGGACAGGCTTTTGGGGCCAGGTGATGTGTGTTGGGGCATGTCTGGAAGATGAAAGGGCTGATTCTTCTTTTGATCATGAAATTCTCATAAATGTTAATGGGAATTACTTCGAGGTCTAACGAGGGTTGAATTGCAGCCCCCAAGGGAAGGAAGGGGGTGAGGACCCATTAGGCTTTGTCTGGGAAATAAAAGTGCTTGAATTTACCTTGTCCCCTACCTGAGAGAGCAGAAAACCAGTGGGTCAGGGGCTGCCCAGCATCCTTGCATACTCTTCTGGGAAAGCGGTTTGCCAGGTGTCCCCCACTTTGCCCAACACTGCTGGCAACGGCATGACAGGCTTTAAGCATCACTTTAACTCCATGCATCATTTTAATTCACCAATCTAATGCTTTCCCAGTGTACAGTTTGGATTTTCTTCTTTTTCTTTGGTTTTTTTTTTTTCCTTGCATCTTTCCTTCCCTTTTGTGTTTTTCAGGTTCCCACAGACTTCAAACTCACCTGCTCCAACTACTCGCCGCCTTCCCTGGCTGAAACGTGACCCAAAGTTTCCAAGTATCGTTACCTTGGGCATATTTTATTATTATAGTCCCCTTTAGTTGCTAATTAGAAGCCAAGAGTAGAGGGGATGAGTAATTCCCTGGGATGTCAAGTACATACTTGCCTAAGCTTGCGAAGAAAACATCAGCCCCCTCGGTATAAAGGTGTGAAATAAAAGGATATGATATTTTCCTTGATGTCTTTATAGCCTTGCTCCTGAGATCCAGAGATCCTTGTTGTCTATCCTGGGAATGAATCACGCAGCTGCTGTGCAGGATCCTGCCTCCCCTGAGAGCAGCATAACTGTAGAGGCAGGATCTGGCAAAACAGCTCTTTACATCCCCATCCAAAAGTGTCTCCCATCCCAGGAATGGGCATGGGATGGCAGGGAGAAATGCTGCTCCAGCTGGGGCAGCAAACCTGGGATGGTGAAAGAGAAAAGCCCCTGTAGACAGGGTCATTCTTCATTTTAAGGAGTGCTCAAGTGTGCAGATGCAATTGCTCATCCCTCCCCACTGCCTCCAGCCATATAATCCCCCTCCTTGAAGGATGGGGATGGTTATTTTTTGCCAACATTTTCCCAAACTCAGTATCTGAGCACTCCCCAGAATTCCTCTGCCAGGCTGATAAAGGCATGGTGAATTTTTGGTTACATTTGAAGTCTTTTCCAAGAAACAGCTTCTGGGTGTGTGATAATTCTCATACCTCTTGTGCTGTCAGGTCCAGCTTCTCCATGCAACCTGCCTAGAAAGCCAGCAACCCATGCCAAGCATGTTTGATTTTATAATCTATATCTATATCTATATCTATATCTATATCTGTATCTATCTCTAATTTACTCTATTATATTTTATGAATTATTATTTTTTATATTAAATCATGGCTGAAACAATGTTGTAATAAGTGATTATAGTATATCAATTATGTTAGTAGGAGCTAGAGAAGAGCAAACACTGGTCACAGGGCATTGCCTTGCCAAGCCTGTGCAGAGTAGTCAGGAAGCAGGATGATGATGATCTCTTGCTGGATTTTGAGACCCATGTTCTAGTGAAGAAGCTGAATAATCCCTCAACTACAGTCAAACTAATCCTGGCTGCAAAGCAGCCCCTTTCTGTGCAGCGGTGAAACCCAGGGGCTTAGTGAGGACTTTATGGCATTTCCACCCTTGTAAAAGTGGCAAAAGGGAAGGACCCCTGTCCTGAGCACTGCTCAGGACTGGATGCTGTACCTTTGGATGTAAATAAATTTTATTATGTTTTATTATTTTATTTATAAAATAAATACATTTAATTTAATTTTATAGATGATGGGCCTTTCAAATGGAGGAAAATGAGTGCTAAAAGCCATGATTTCAATATTTAGAGTTTCAGAGCCAGCTGATTCAAAGTGGCAGCTGTAATTTAACTGTGTTGCAGACGTGCCAAACCCAATACCATAATTAGTGATTCAAAATAATATTTACAGCTCAAATCATACATATTTAGCAAGAAGTTGAATTTTCCATCTATTTACAATTTTACCAGCTTAAAAAGGTTTCTAAGCTCAGTTTTTACCCCATTTTGCTTGGTTGGGTTTGAAGAGCCTGGCAGAGCAATGCTCAGCACTGCTGGGAGGGGAGCTAGGGATTTTGTCCCTGCCTATGGCACGCGGTTGGAACTGGATGATCTTTAATGTCCTTTCCAAACCAAACCATTCTAGAATTCTGCAATTTTCCCTGTGAAGACAACAGTGTTTGCTGGCCTAGAGCAACATCCCATTGCGTGCCTGAGTTCATGCCAGTGTTTTGCCTTTGTGCTCTGGTACCCAAACCAGCATGAGGGAGGGGGGACCCACTTTACGGCTGGCAGTGACACCCACGCTCACCCCAAACAGAGCCAAAGAGGGGAAAAAACACCCTCCTTAATATGCTGCACGCGATTGCTGTCTCGTTAGCCACAAGTATAATGGCACATTGATAGAGGTGCCAGAGAACCTTGGTAAAAACAATTTAAAAAAGAGAAAAAGGAGGTTGTCACATTCAGAGTCGCATGATCCCTGTTCAAGTGCTGTTTTTTACAGCCCTCCTTCGCATGCGGGGCAGGGACACTGCTGCTGGCCAGGGCCTGGCCAACGCACAAGGAAATGCCAACTGGGATGTGTCTGCCGTCTCTCCTAGAGATAAATGAATCTGTGCCTCAAACCAGTGGCCTTAGCAGGGAAGGAAGAGCTTCTTTTTCCAGTGCATCCTCTTCCAAACCTGCTTCTTACTGGGATGGAGGTGATAATGTCCCAGTGCAGGTCAGATGGATTCAGGCACTGTCAGAGAGCACTGTCTATTCATAGCACCCATGAAGGTTATCATGTTAAAATATTTCTTAAACCTAAAATAATTTAAGAATTTCTGAAGTCATTACCTTGAATCAGGGTTTTTCTATCCAGCCTGTGTCTGGGCAGGGAGTGGGCACCGCAGGGAGACCCATGAGGGTTTATATATCAAAATCCACACCAGGACGGGGACCAGCATCAGTGTTTACATTGTGCCTCTGTGAGGGTGCCCTCTGTTCCCCTCATCTCCAACCTCCTCCCAGTGCCCCAATGGCTGGATTCTGTAGGATCCAGAGCATAATCCCACAAAGCAGCAGTAATGATGTTCTGAGGCTGTGCTTTTGGTTTCACGGGACATTATTACCCTGGGTTGGGTTTTGCTGGCTTGGAGATCTCTCAGTTGGAGATGCTCCTGGCAAGGTGTGAGCAAAGGTTGTGTGTGGCAAGCGGCAGGCAGCAAAGGGTGAGGTGAGGGCGCTGGGGACAGACAGAGGACAGCCCTTGGCCCCAGCTGGGTGCTGACCCTACAGAGAAGCTGTGACTGAGATAGCAATGTGGGTGTTGCAGGCCACTGCGGCTGCCCAGGGGGAAAATTTCCTCTATCCTCCTGTCCCTGCTTGCCCCCCACTACCGTCAGTTGCTCCCTTCAATTCTCCTGACCTCAACAAATGCCTTCCCAAGTTCCACACCTCCAACTGCCCTCCACCTCCCCTTACTGCCCCCTGCATCCCAAACTGCCTCTCAGCTCTTCTGACCTCTGCATTTGTCCTCCTGACCTCCAAAATCCCACACCCCAGCTCTCCTAGATGCACCCTAATATCTCCAGTTGCACCCCGCACCTCCCTGTACCTCTGTGAGTGGCCCCCATTTCCCTCCAGTCCTACACTTCAGTCGACCCCCAGCTGCCCTGACCTTTGCAACTGGGGTTGTCCCCCCAGTCCTACCCCATCTCCCCCAACTGCCTCCTCCCTACTACGCCAACTTCTCCCTCAGTCCCACTGCCCTGCTCCCCCAGTCCCATCTCCC